>JAASFZ010000260.1:0-23461 GCA_023334075.1 Globisporangium nunn | reverse complement strand
CGTCACACCGGAGAACAAGAAGGTGCTCGTGGTGCTGAACGAGAACACGGAGGACGCCAACTTTGAGCTCCAGGTCGGCGACGACGTGCTCGAGACGACGATCCCGCAGGGTGCGATTCGTACGTACACGTGGGAGTGAGCGATTTAGCGAGTAAGTCGAGGAAGATGTGAATGCGCTAGCAGAAGGCACGTGCATAACTCTATACTCAGCAAAATGAAGAAGTGCCTGCCGGGAGCATGGTAGGAGATTATCGGCTGACGCAACCCGCTATTGCGCCAATCTCTTGTGACGTGATGTTCCATCTAAAGCGAACTTTGGTGCCATCTACCACGGGCACTTTACTGCAATCTTCCTCGCCGTTCCTTCCAGGCAAGCGCAAACACCGACACGATGACGGATTGATCCCATCTGCTGAAATCAACTTCACGCGCAGCACAGGCCAACGTACGAAGACGTTGTCAAGGTGGTTCGTCAGACGGCAACGGTGACGGCCTGAGGTGCTGGATCACACTGAGGAGCGCGTACTGTTGTGACGGAGTCAGGTGACGTCCAGGCGGCCACGAACCTTTGGTCTCCTTCAGCTTCTGGACCAACGCGTGCAGAATTTGATGCCTCCAAGGAAATGTGAGCACCAAACGTGTGGGCGTTCGGTTTGCTGCCAGCATGCTGGTGTATGCGGCGATCGTATCTCCTTCATCCGACGTATACAGTCCGGTGTCAGATAAATGCAGCTCTCGAAGCCTCCTTGCGGCAACAGGAGTTGGATCTCCGAGCGCGCGGCCAAAGTTTTTGCGCGGATTACTGTTGCCGCTACCCAAATCGTCCAGAGCCAGCGACGTGATCTTGCATTGGCCGCTCGCATATGCCGCGATCAGCACCGCCACTCGTTATCACGGGTGTTTGCCTCTTCTGCACTCGCCTTCGAACGCTCCCATCGTCCTCATCATGTAGCTAGTCAAGCCCAAGACTCGCACGATCTCCGTTTCCGGAACTTGCACCACCGCGAACTTCAAGGCGATGGGAGTCCGCTTCTTTTGCTCAAGTCGGCGCTTTGCATCCGACGAGATGGTCTCGTAGCACTCCAGCATTGTCACTTGGAACTTGGGCCGCAATGAAGCCTCTATGAACGCCGAGACAAACACCGCAAGTCTCTTCACGCGAGAGTGTTGTCTCCAACGAGGAGTATATCTGGTGAAGAGTTTGGAGCGTTCTTCCAGGTGCGCAAACGAGAGGTATCCCATGCAAATAGGCGCCGGTGCGTCCGCCGAGCGATTTTCTGTACCTTCGAGTTTCGACTACCCACGAGATTTGCTCCGCGATTGCCACCACTTGCAGCAACTCGATCACCTCGCGACAGCTATAGTAGAGATCGACACATATTCCGACAGGCAGATCACCATCGGTGGCGATCGACCGGCGCAGCGATCGACGGCGCTAGCTCGTTGTAGTCACGCGCTCGCACCACGGCGCGAGGATCACCGACCAGCGAGATCGCATCACGAAGGGGTACGATTTTGCCAAACGCTGCTTTTTTGAAATCTAGCCTCAGGTCGGTTGTAAAGATTGCACAAGCCCATCACCACCACGGAGCGGAGCCGCAAAACTTGCAGCGACGCAGCAAGGTGTTCCCCTCCCTTCGCTCATCGTTTTGCAGCGAGTTGTAGGAAGGAGAAGGAGTCGGTAGGAGCATGGGCAACTCAGCGCTGAGCCGCGAGTTTTCCACGCGCCGCCTGTCGGTCGAGGAGCGCGAGGCGATGAAGAAGTTTGGCGAAGAGGAGATGCAACTCCTGCGCGAGACGTTCAAGGGGCTCGCGAGCGCGCGCAACGGCTCGGCGGTCGACAAGGAGACGTTCCTCAAGTGCTTTCCCATGCCCGGACTACTCGGCGGTGCGTGAACTGCGTATTCTATGGCTTTGCAAAACACCCCACGATGCTGACGCCGACCAACTATCCCTATGGCACTCTGCTTCTCAACAAACCTGGCTGATGTCTGTATCGGTGCAGAGAGATTGTTCGAGGTGTTTGACAAGGACCAGTCGGACTCGATTCACTTCAGTGAGTTCCTGCACGGTGTCGCGATCCTTTTCCGCGGTTCGCGCAAGGAGAAGCTCAAGTTCATCTTCGACCTCTACGACTTCAGCAGGTATGTGTGCATGCATCTGTCTGCGACTGCTGCTGCGAGTCTGAACACTCAGTGGGATACTACACCTGTAGATCGGGTTCAATTTCTCGCCACGAACTCGTCACGATGTTGCATCAGTTTCCAGAGTCGACTTTGGAGCTCCTGCGATCCAAGGATGAGCCGGCGAAGAACAACCCGGTAGCGTCACTCATGGCGGTAGATAAGCCAACTGCCTTTGTTAATGCTGAATCTGCTATGGCCACCAGATCGACGACATCGACGCGGTCGTGAGCCTCGCGTTCCCAGAGTCGTCGTCACAGGCGGCAAGCAACCGTCTCTCGTTCGATCAATTCTGCGAATGGTGCGAGACAACGCCCGGAATCACCGAGGTAAGTGTCTATGAATCGATCGTCGGCGATGTGCAACGTTGGATCGAGTGACATGCACTTCGTATATGAACTATTGTGCGAGCTGCAGTTTCTTATCAGCGTGCTCCCGAGCGAAGAGCAGCCAGCGACACCTTCTTCTGCAGCGGCTCAAGTAGCTCCCATCGATGGGTTCGAGACTTTCGGAGCTCCTGGCGCTGTTTTGCTTGTAGTAGCGCTAACCTGCAATTGGTGATCTTATGCAGCATTACCGTTCACTCACCGCCTGAGGTGTACGACGTCCGGAAGCGCCGCAACTCGTTCAAGACCCTTACTGTAACGTGGGTCTTGACTCCTTCGCGCGACTTCTACTTCAGTCTTGTAGTCTTGTACTAATGATGTCTTCTCTGGAGGTGTTTGCTTGTAGTCGCTCGTGTCCGCGCATAAACCAGCTTGTGGACAGCTCACAACGAAAGGATTTGGAGAAGACGAAGCAGTTGCTGCAGGAGGCAAAGCAAGCGTGTCCGACTGAGACAGTGTCCGCCAAGATCCAGTCTGCACTTACGGAGATCGACAAAGTGCTCGCAGTGGGCTCGCCAGTGGGATTCAAGGGAATGCTTCACGGCTCGGACCACTACCAACCTTCGTCAGGACTTGAGGATCTCTTCACCGACGACGAGACGATGGCCGGCAACCTTTGGAAGCGCGGGTCTCGCCTACGGCAGATGATCAAGCGCCACTACGTGCTCCAGGGCAACTTCCTTTACTACTACGCGTGAGTGCATCGCATGTGCGCTGAGTCAGCTCAGAAGGCGGGCTAGTGAATGAAGTGAACTCACATTCTGCTTGCTGTATCCACCATCTGTGCAACCTGCTACGCCGAACAGGTCAAAGGACGACACGGCACCTCGCGGTGTGACGTTCATGTGCGGCTGCTACGTCGAGTCGCTGCCACAGAACGTGATCGTCGAGAAGAACGTCAAGTACTTTGCGATCGATATTGTGCCTGAGCCCGGAAGCTCGCGCGAGAAGCGTACAATCTACACTCGGTCACTCGAGGAGCAGCACAAATGGACAAATGCACTGCGCCAAGCCACCGACAAGGTCTCAATCCACGAGTTCTACGACATCGGACCACAACTCGGGCGCGGGCGCTTCTCGAAAGTGTGCGAGGGAACGCACAAGAAGACGGGTGTGAAGCATGCGGTGAAGATTATCGATAAGTCCAAGCTGGTCGCGGCCGAGAAGGAGCTGCTGCGCACCGAGATCGCGATTCTCAAGCTCGTGACGCACCCGAACATCATCCGCCTTCACGACGTCTATGAGGACAAGCAGTACATTTTCATTGTGACAGAGCTTGTCGGCGGCGGGGAGCTCTTCAACCGCATCGTCGGTCGATCGAGATACACCGAGTCGGAAGCGCGCATCGTCATGGCGCCGCTACTCGAGAGCGTCGCGTACTTGCACCGTCTCGGTATCGTGCACCGCGACATCAAGCCCGAGAACATCCTGTGCGGCGAGAAGCTCAACGACCTTAAGATCGCGGACTTTGGGCTCTCGAAACTCGTGCATCCGGAAGAGATCATGAAGATGCCGTGTGGCACGCTCAACTATGTCGCCCCCGAGGTGCTCTCACTCGCGGGCTATGGCCGCGAAGCGGACATCTGGTCTGTCGGTGTCATCATGTTTCTGCTTCTGCGCGGTGAGCTGCCGTTCCACAGCAAGACGAAGAGCGAGATCATTCATAAAACAACTCACGCCGAAGTAAACCTCGAGGGCGACTCGGCGTGGAACAGCGTCTCGCCGTCGGGCAAGGCGCTGCTCAAAGGACTGCTCACGAAGGACCGGTCAAAGAGGCTCACGGCGCAGGAAGCGCTGCGCCACGACTGGTTCAACCTGCGCGCACGCTCGGACTCCCTGACGGGACTCACGCCCACGTCCTCGCGCGCCTCCATGACGCAAGACCAGCCGCTCAAGGCTCTCAGCTAGCTGACGAGGAGGAACGGCCGGCCAAGCTGGCTATCTCTGAGCTGTATCTCGTTCCGCAGTAGGGGAGGAGAACGGATAGCCATGCCTACCATCCTATCCGCCATGCACGCACACGCTCCGAAACACAATCAACTCGATGCTCCTCTAACATATCGTCACCTACCCATCACCGGGATATGGAGGAGGGCTCAAGAGTGCATGTCGGGTCGAACTCGCGAAACGTGAGGTTGAGCCGCCCAGCGCGCATGCGTAGCCACGGTGGCTGCGTGCCCGCGTACACGCGTGTGAGAGCGTGCACGACGCCGCGCGCCGGACCGCCGAAGACCAACACGTCGCCCGACTCGAGGCGCACGATCGGCACGGCCTCGCCAGCTGACGGATAGTGGTCCAGGAAGGCGAACTCGGCGGCCGCGCCGATCGAAAAACTCACGACGGGCGACCCCATGGCAAGCGCCGCCGCGCTCTCGTCCTTGTCCACATGCATGCCGTTGCGCCCCGCCTTCTTGTAGAAGTTGACGACGCAGATGTCGGGGCGCATCGCCGCGCACGCGCCCATGACGCGCGGATCCACGGCGCGCGCTGCCTCTAGACTCTGCTCCGCGAGCTCACGCCAGCGTGCGGGTAGTGGCAGCACACTCGATCCGTCGAAATTCGAGCGCGTGGACTCGTACTGCTCCGTGACGACGTTCCAGTGGCGCCCGAGGCACATCTGGTGCAGCCGGCACTTGGCACCGCTTGCGTACGTGGGACGGTAGAACCCCCCAGCAGTAGTGCGCAGTCCGAGCGCGCGCGCGTCGTCCACGAGCGCCTGCTGCTGTCCGGGTGACAGGAAACGCTTGAGCAGCACCATCCCCGGGGGAAACGCGCCAGTGGGTTCGCTCCCTCGCGGCAGTTGCTGCTGTGGTTGCTGATGAGGAAGCTGCTGCTGCGGATGCTGATGAGGAAGCTGCTGCTGCGGCTGCTGCAGGCGGCTCCCAGCCGCGTCTGGCGCTGCGATGAACGCTGGGAAGCGGCTTTCTGGCTCCGCGAGAGAGGCGCCGTCTTCTACATCACGGACGTCGAGGAACAGGTCGAGCACGTGCTCGTCGAGCGGCTGCTGCTGCTGCCGCTGCCGCTTGGCGTGCACGCGCTCCGTCTTGCCCGTCATTCTGCTCGTGCTCCTGGCGAAAAAGAGGTGATTTTTAGAGTAGACCACACAAGTCCGGGGTGTGGTTCACACCATCGTTTCCCGCTACAGTCCGACACACGCTCATTATATTGCTGCGTCCCGCCTCGTCCGCCAGCAAGCCGAACTGCCCAAAGGCGAGATCATCAGCAGAGCAGGGTCCCCCTCTTCGTCCTCCCCATCTGCCGCCGGCCGCCATGCACCTGCTGAACCTGACGCTGCAGCCGCCGACGGGCGTGAACCTTGCGGTCTATGGAAACTTCACGGGCGCGCAGGCGCAGGAGTTCGTCGTGGCGCGCGGCAACGTGCTGCAGCTGCTGCGGCCGGACGACGCCGGGCGGCTCGAGGTCGTGATCTCGACCGAGGTCTTCGGCGTCGTGCGCGCGCTGCAGCCCTTCCGCCTCACGGGCGGGTCGCACGACTACCTCGTCGTGGGCTCGGACTCTGGCAAGCTCGTGGTGCTCGAGGTGAACGCGGCTGCCGGGCGCTTCGAGGAACGCCAGAACGAGACGTTCGGTAAGACCGGCTGCCGCCGCATCACGCCTGGCCAGTACCTCGCTGTGGACCCCAAGGGTCGCGCGGTCATGGCTGGCGCCGTCGAGAAGCAGAAGCTTGTGTACGTGATGAACCGCGACGCGTCGAACCGGCTCACGATCTCCTCGCCGCTCGAGGCGCACCGCTCGCACGCGATTCACTTCGGGCTCGTCGGGCTCGACGTCGGCTTCGAGAACCCGATCTTCGCGAGCCTCGAACTTGACTACGCCGAGGCCGATGCTGACCCGACGGGCGCCGCGGTGCGCGCGGCCGTGAAGACCGTTGTCTTCTACGAGCTCGACCTCGGGCTCAACCACGTCACGCGCCGCTGGAGCGAGCCTGTCGCGCGCACCTCTAACATGCTCGTGGCGGTGCCCGGCGGCGGCGATGGACCCGGTGGCGTGCTCGTGCTCGCCGAGGGTTCGATCCAGTACAAGAACGAGAACCACCCGGAGCTCACGTGTGTGATCCCGCGGCGCCAGGGTGAGGCGCGCGACGCGATGATCGTGTCTGCGGCGACCCACAAGCAGCGCGACCTCTTCTTCGTGCTGCTGCAGTCGGAACTCGGCGACCTCTACAAGGTCTCGCTCGACTACTCGGGCAACGTCGTGCAGGAGCTCAAGGTACAGTTCTTCGACACGGTGCCTGTGACATCGGCGCTCTGCATTACGAAGACCGGACTGCTCTTCTGCGCGTCCGAGTTCGCGAACCACTATTTATTCCAGTTCCTGAGCATCGGCGAGGGCGATCACACGGCGCAGGCCTCGAGCCTCTTCATGGACACGGCTGAGTTCCCGACGTTCCCGCTGCGCAAGCTCACGAACCTGGCGATGGCGAGTACGATGCCGAGTTTGAGCCCTGTGACGCAGCTGCTCGTGGACGACCTCGCGAACGAGCAGACGCCGCAGATCTACGCGCTCTGCGGGCAGAACCACCGTTCGTCGCTGCGCGTGCTGCGCCACGGACTCCCCGTGACGGAGATGGCGGCGAGTCCGCTCCCGGGCGTCGCCAAGGCGGTGTGGTGTCTCAAGCAATCGTTCAGCGATGAACACGACAAGTACATCGTTGTGAGCTTCGAGGACGCGACGCTCGTGCTGGAGGTTGGCGAGACCGTGGAAGAGGTCGCCGAGTCCGGGTTCTTGCGCGACCATGGCTCTCTGCTCGTGACGCTGCTCGAGGATGACTCGATGCTGCAGATCCACCAGAATGGTATCCGCCACGTGCGCAGGTTCCAGCCCGTGACCGAGTGGAAGGCGCCGGGCAAGAAGGTGATTGAAAAGTGCGCGGCGAACTCGCGGCAGGTGGTAATCTCGCTCGCGGGCGGTGAGGTGATTTACTTTGAGCTCAGCGCATCGGGCGATCTGGCGGAGAAGGGCAAGCTGGACCTGGGCTTTGAAGTCTGCAGTCTGGACGTCGGCGAGGTCCCAGAAGGCCGCCAACGGTTCCAGTTCCTCGCGGTCGGTAGCTGGGACAACTCTGTGCGCATCCTGTCGCTCGACCCGAACGACCTTTTCCGCCAGAAGTCGACACTGGCGCTGACGTCGCACCCACACACCCTGTGTCTGGCGCCGCTCCAGAGCGAGCCATCGACTGTGGAGTCGGAGAAGTCATCGCAGTCGCTTTACCTGAGCATCGGCCTGGACAATGGGGTCCTGCAACAGTCGCGCATTGACCCTATCACTGCCAACCTGTCTGACTCGCGCTCGCGCTTCCTTGGCTCGAAGCCCGTCAAGCTCTTCCGCGTTGCGGTGGAGGGCAAGCGCGCGGTGCTGGCGCTGTCGAGCCGATCGTGGCTGTCCTACTTCCACCAGACGCGCCGCCACCTCACTCCACTCTCGTGTGAGTACCTGTCGTACGCGAGCTCGTTCAACTCGGAGCAGTGCCCGGGCGGCGTCGTTGCTCTCGCTGGCGAAGGCATGAAGATCTTCACGCTCGAGCAGCTCGGCGACACGTTCAACCAGCAGAAAACCAACTTGCGCTACACGCCGCGCAAGGCAGTGGTGCACGGCCCGTCGCGCCGCCTGATTTTGATCGAGAGTGATCACAACGAGTTCGGAGCTGCGTACAAACGGGAGCATGGGATCCCGATCCCAGACGTGAAGAAGCCGTCGACCAACGACGACGACGAGGACGAGGACGACGACGAGAGCGAGGCGTTGCTGATCCCGCGCGGCCCGATTCCGGCCGAGAAGAACAAGTGGGCGTCCTGCGTGCGCATCTTCGATCCTGTTGGGAACCACACAGTGATGTGCGAGGAGCTCGACGAAGACGAGCGCGCGCGTAGCATCACGACGTGCGTGTTCCACGATCGCGGCGGTGAGGTGTTTGTCGTCGTGGGCACGGTGAAGAAGATGCAGCTGCACCCGCAGGCTGCGCTCGGTGGCGGATTCCTGCGGGTGTATCGCGTTGTGGAGGGCATGCAGCTAGTGCTGGTGCACACGACCGAGATCGATGACATCCCGCACGCGATGTGCGAGTTCCAGGGCCGCCTGCTCGTGTCTGTGGGCAAGGCGCTGCGAATCTACGACCTCGGGAAGAAGAAGATGCTGCGCAAGTGCGAGAACCGCAACTTCCCGTCGATCCTCGTCGATCTTAAGACTGCGGGTGACCGTGTGTATGCGTCAGACATGCACGAGTCGTTCCACCTCGTCAAGTACAAGAAGGATGAGAACCAGCTCATTGTGTTTGCCGACGACTGCGTGCCACGGTTCGTTACGAGCAGTGTGCTGCTGGACTACGACACGCTTGCGGGAGGTGACAAGTTCGGCAACGTGTTTGTGGCGCGGCTGCCGTCGGAAGTCTCGGACGAGATCGACAACCCGACTGGAAACCGTATCTTGTGGGACTCGGGACTGCTCAACGGCGCACCGAACAAGCTGGAGCAGGTTTGTGTGCAATTTGCTCCTCTAATGCGCTATGTGCGGACGTGGTACTGAGATGCGAACGCTGGTGTTCTCTATCGTGCAGGTGGCGCAGTTCCACGTTGGTGAAGTCGTGACGTCGATGACGCGTGGTAGCCTGGTGCCCGGCGGCATGGAGGCGATCATCTACGCGACGGTCATGGGGCGCGTCGGTGCGCTCGTGCCTTTCACGTCGCGCGAGGACGTGGACTTTTACACGCACCTGGAGATGTACATGCGGCAGGAGAAGCCGCCGCTCTGCGGCCGCGACCACCTTTCGTACCGCTCGTACTTCATCCCAGTGAAGAACGTCACGGACGGCGACCTGTGCGATCAGTTCGCGAGCCTGAGCCCTGAGAAGCAGAAGAGTGTTGCGGAAGATCTGGACCGCACGCCGTCCGAGGTGCTCAAGAAGCTCGAGGACATGCGCAACCGCCTACTGTAGACACCATCACGCGACCTCGGCGACGCAGAACAGGACATCCCGCAGTATCAGAATCAGATTCAGCACTTGCAGCACCACACTAGTGCCAATCCATGGAAGTATGCTCCGGCACACACAAAAAGGGATCTCTATAATACCAAGTGCCACCGAACGAGGGCGGTGGTGATGACGACGCGCTGCTGAGCGAGAGCAAGGGAGCGCCGTCTTCTGTCACTCAGGACGTGGGTGAGGCTGTTGGTGCTGCAATGTTGGACGGGAGCCGCATCTTGCGCTGGTCTGGGAATAACTGCGCTCTGACCTCGCGGAAGATCTGCTGGAGCACTGCGACGCGAGGTCGGAACGTCTGCAGCCATGCGAGCGGACACGTCAATCTGAGCAGTCCACAACTCTCATCTTCATCTTCATATGCTTGTATCAACCACTAGGAGTACCTCGTATGCGAGCACCATGCTCTCCTGCCTTTCGACCATGAACGCGAGGTAGTAGACGACGTCGTTGAACGTGATCGCCTCGTTCAGCACCACTGCACAGATGTCGCTCTGGTCGATGAACTGTCCCCATACACAGCATATAGAGCCCACACCGAGCTCCCC
The DNA here is from genome assembly GCA_023334075.1 of Globisporangium nunn. Classification (NCBI taxonomy): domain Eukaryota; phylum Oomycota; class Peronosporomycetes; order Pythiales; family Pythiaceae; genus Globisporangium; species Globisporangium nunn. The sequence continues at coordinate 13,347 of JAASFZ010000260.1, read as the reverse complement.
ATCCACTGAGCCATTGCCATATATCCACGACCACCCACGTCCTTCCTTCCTTCTTCCTGCCGCACCCTGACAGACTCTGCGCCACTCCGCCGCCGCGTGATCAGCTTCACCCCCAGCGACGGCATCACCAGCAGTGACTCTGGCAGCAACAGCAACAGCAACAGCAGAGCAAAAACAACTATCAGCACCCTCACAGACAGGTACCGTCATACAAAGCAGACCAGTCAGCACCTTCAACCACCGTCGCTCCCGAAACGCGATGTACCAACAGCGTGACACCAGCGCTGGCGACTGCGACCGCGCGCCACTGCCACAGGCCCCAGAGCGCAGCGCTCGCCGCCAGAAGCACATAAACGAGCCATGAACATATGCGCGCTTGCGGTGCGCTCGGCTGCTGCAGTGCGTATTCGACCGAGCGGTCGGCGAACGCGCGCACACACAGGTCCACCACCGCCATGCTGCCTGCTCCTGGTGGCGATGATGATGCTGATGTGGCTCGACTGCATGTGGTTCACACCAAAATGGAAGCGTCTCGCATCGATCGATGTGGGGCACATTAAATGTGGTCGTACGTTGTCGGATAGATCCGCCTCCACTAGCGCCAAACCGACGGTCCATAGTGAAAGTACAATATATTTAAGTGAAACGGTTCGCGCCTCTTCTCTGTGCCACGTTGAAGCAACCCATTTTTCTCTTGATTTAAGTATCGAAGTCCCATCCAGTATTTATAGGATCGCCTCTTGCGAACCGTCGTCGCGTCCCAGCTTAACCGCCCTATTCATTCCTTCATCTTGCCGGTTTTGTTTCGCCTCATTCGCAAATTCGCCGCCTCGAGAGCAAGCTTCATCACCAAGCTTCCTCCCGTCGTCTCGCGCTCTCGCCCCCGCCGCCACCCGTCCAGCTTTCCCCTCCTCCACTATGCGTGAAGTCATCTCAGTGCACCTCGGCCAGGGCGGTATCCAGACGGGCAACGCCTGCTGGGAGCTCTACTGCCTCGAGCACGGTATCCAGCCCGACGGCCAGATGCCGAGCGACAAGACCATCGGCGGCGGCGACGACGCCTTCAACACGTTTTTCTCGGAGACGGGCGCCGGCAAGCACGTGCCGCGCGCCGTGCTCGTCGACCTCGAGCCCAGCGTGTGTGACGAGGTGCGCACGGGCACCTACCGCCAGCTCTACCACCCGGAGCAGATCATCTCGGGCAAGGAGGATGCCGCCAACAACTACGCGCGTGGCCACTACACGATCGGTAAGGAGATCGTCGACCTCGTGCTCGACCGCATCCGCAAGCTCGCAGACAACTGCACGGGACTGCAGGGCTTCCTTGTGTTCAACGCCGTGGGCGGCGGTACTGGCTCGGGACTCGGTGCGCTGCTGCTTGAGCGCCTCTCAGTCGACTACGGCCGCAAGAGCAAGCTCGGCTTCACGATCTACCCGTCGCCGCAGGTGTCGACCGCTGTCGTCGAGCCGTACAACTCGGTGCTTTCGACGCACTCGCTGCTCGAGCACACGGATGTCGCAGTGATGCTCGACAACGAGGCGATCTACGACATCTGTCGCCGCTCGCTCGACATCGAGCGTCCGACGTACACGAACCTGAACCGTCTGATCGCGCAGGTGATCTCGTCACTGACAGCGTCGCTGCGCTTCGATGGGGCGCTCAACGTCGATGTGACCGAGTTCCAGACGAACCTCGTGCCGTACCCGCGCATCCACTTCATGCTGAGCTCGTACGCACCGGTGATCTCGGCGGAGAAGGCGTATCACGAGCAGCTGTCGGTTGCCGAGATTACGAACAGCGCGTTCGAGCCAGCGTCGATGATGGCCAAGTGCGACCCGCGCCACGGCAAGTACATGGCGGCATGCCTCATGTACCGCGGTGACGTCGTACCGAAGGACGTGAACGCCGCCGTCGCGACGATTAAGACGAAGCGCACGATCCAGTTCGTGGACTGGTGTCCGACGGGCTTCAAGTGCGGCATCAACTACCAGCCGCCGACGGTCGTGCCGGGCGGCGACCTCGCGCGCGTGCAGCGCGCGGTGTGCATGATCTCGAACACATCTGCGATCGCGGAGGTGTTCTCGCGCATCGACCACAAGTTCGATCTAATGTATGCCAAGCGCGCGTTCGTGCACTGGTATGTCGGCGAGGGTATGGAGGAAGGTGAGTTCTCGGAGGCGCGCGAGGATCTCGCGGCGCTCGAGAAGGACTACGAGGAGGTGAGTGCCGAGACGGCTGAGGGTGAGGGCGAGGAGGAGGAGTTTGGTGAGGAGTACTAGGCACCCTGGCGTGTCCAGGTTTCGCCATGCATGCTTTCATGCGAGCGTGTGCGCTGCTTGCTCGCGCTCTGCTTGGTCTCTCGTGCGCCACTGATATAAGGTGCGCGTCGGATCAACGCAGGGCAGCGCTGGTAGCTTTCACAGAACTAGGAGAAGACGAACAACACGAACTTGATTCACGTTGCCTTCTCATTCACTGGGGAGCTGGTCTCACGCGTGTGCTATGCCGCCGGTCTTTGACTCGTGGCGTTTGCCGACACGAAGGATTCGATCACATGGTGCGCTGTTCAATTAAGGCAGTATTGACCTCATAGGGCGACAAAATGGTCGTCGTCAGCTATGTCTGGCACGCGGTCGATCGCAGGTCGATTGTCCTACGTTGACTGCACTTCGTCTTCGTGCACGAGCACTTTATCCATCCGACGCGGAGGGGAACGAAGACGATGCAGGCTGAAGTTGCTCCCTTGGGATCTGTGAGCACTACGCCAGCAGCTTCGTCACTGCAATCCGGATCGTCACTGTCGTCGATGTCGTCACATCCCCACCCTCGTCAACAACGACAACGCGCTTTGACATCGGACCAAGCAGTTCCGCTCTCGTGGCTGCAGAGCGCGATGGCGCTGTTTGCCTACGCCTGGCTGCTCTCGAACTTCGTTCGCACCGAGTTCGCGCTTACAGATCTGGAAACACACACGACGATCGAGCCTGATGTGTACATGAGCTTCGGTCCGTACGCGTACGTCGGGAACGCATTCTTCCGCAGCGAAGTCGGAGGAAACAGAGACGTTATTTCATCTTCCAAGCCCGTGGCTCTCTGGGGATACAAGTTCGACACCACGTCGATCGCCATGCGCGCATTCGCCGAGCATTTGGGAGTGACGGCGTTCCCCAATTGTGTGCTCTACCATGATAAGTGTGACAGCGACTTCCTCCAACCAACAGTGGGGATGGCGATGCTCGACTCGCTTGTCGATGCGATCAGGAACGCCACGGCGTCACAAGCAATAGCAACAACAAAGACGTCGATATCGCTGCCCACTCAAGATCCGTACATTCTTCGTTACCGACCGCATACGCTGATGCTCCGAGTTGGCTATGCGTACTTCGACCGCATCCACCACTACCTGTTCCCGCAGTTGTTTTCGAATACGTTCTGGCGAACATGCCAAGCGATGTACTACAGCCCAGACCTGCTGAAGATTGCTTCCAAAAGCATCACTGACAGGCAACCGCAGGACAACAGGACTATCGCAGACTTCTGCTCGCTCGCCTACGACGAAGTACGTCCTTACTTCTGCGATGAGCGATGGACAAACTTTCGTTACTCTTGCGCTCGCGACAACACCAAGTGCCGCGCCGTAGGGCGAATCTCTCTACACGCCGCTCGGAGACTGGACGCACTGCGGAAGACTTATCCGGGAGCGACAGTCGATTTGCTGGTGATCGAGAGTGTCAAGGACATCGCGATTCAGCGTGGAGGTATCACGTTTGTAGGGAAGGGAGGAATCGACATCGTGACGCTCTTTCGCATCCGAACTTGCAAGGCAGACGGGAGCTGTGAGACGAAGATGCTTGATGACTACCGCTATGAAGGAGAGACGATTATCTCCGATGTTGGCAGGTGGAAAACACTCGTCACTGTGCTGCGCGGAGCTGCGCAGGTCTACTACTGGATCCGTGTGTGCATGCTTTTCTGCGGGTGCTACTTCGCAGCAGTATCCCAAGCCAGCAACATCGGCCAGACCAACTCAGCAAAGCAACAGCACTCAGTCCGGACCACACTGCGTCGAGCACTCACAATGTTTTTCAAGATCCCGAACCAATGCGTCGTCTACGGCAGCGCATTCCCACTACTGTGTTACCTCATCGCCCACGTGATCGATTCGCCCATAGTGTACGAGATCATGGTGCAGAAATTCGAGTCGTTCAACGGACTTTTCAAGCTGAGTATCCCGCAGCTCATCACGTTCAGCTCCATCCAGATGCGCAATGTGTGGCTGCTTGGCACTGCAGCGCACCTTCCTGTGCGATTCGCGACGCAAAATAACTGGTCCCCGATCGACGGTGTTTGGGGAATACCTCAGTTCTCAATCGCGCTTGTATCTTCGCTCACGATCGTCTCTCAGTTCCGGTATCTCTCGTTAAGGCAGACTCGAGTGGAGACTATCCTGCTGATTAAGACTGTATCTCTTATCCATCCCGCTATTGACACGCTACTCAACGTCAATGGCAGCGGGGGCAAGGCTGGACTCGGTGGCATCTTTTTAGACATAAAGGCAATGGCGTGCTCAGTGGCGATCTTGGCGCTTGTCGGCGCTGTCATAACGCTCACTTTGCGGCTCGTGTTCACGAAGTCGAGGGTCAAGATCGTGTTCTGGCGCTCGTACTCTGTCACGCCTTTGTCTGCTGGGGTGATCTGGCCAACAACCGCGCTGGCTGTCAGTTGGAGCGACGATCTTTTTCATGTCGACAAACTCGACATCGCGGCGTGGAGACAGGTCCAGAATCTTCGCGCGAACCGTTCCAAGACTCAAGGCCGTCGATCAAGTAGCGTGAAACCTCAAAGTATGAAGAGCTCGACCATTGTGTTGCACCAGCAGCAGAGTCAAAAGGAACTGGAGCAGCTTCCGTCCAGACCCACGGAGATCACGACGATCGACGATCGCTCAGAAATTGTCGAGTCGGCAATGTACCTCATGAACATCGCGATGCTCAGCGATCCGATTGCGTATGTGCTCTGGCGATGGAACATGGCGAAGAATCTCGTCGGGTACTTCCGGTCCTCGAGAACGCAGCGGGTGTACCTCATTCCGCTCATCCACACGACTTCGAAGGAATGCGGACTGGACTGGAGCGAGCTCACGCTCGAGCGAACTATGTTTGCTGATGAGCTGTCATGGTCGGAGATCATCACGTGTGGGTAAGGGGATGGGGTCAGTTTGTTAAGAAACCACAAGTAGTGTTGCCACTACCCACTTGCAAAGAAGCAAAACCATCTCACTCGCATCCGTCTCATTCGCCTTGCTGCTTGCGCTATTTCGACACGATTTTAGTCAACACAGCACTGCACGAGCAATGGTGATGGCGACAGAGCGCTTCACAGACTGGTCTCCTGCAAGTGTGTTCGGCGCAACCACACCCAAGCCACCTCCTGAGCATCCACGAAATACCCAAAGCGCACGCGAGAGCTGCAGACAGCAGAGTGCGAGCAAAGAGTACAGCGTATCCACCAAGTCCTTGTGTAGCATATCAAGCTCTACCCCAGATGCTGCAGCTGAATACGAAGAATCAAGGCCAAGCTATTCTGCAGGAATGCCCAACTGCATGCGAAGGAAGAGTGTAGTAGAGGCTCGAGAAGTCGCTGCTGCAGTGTTGATCAAGCGGCGAATGCGTCTAGCGCTGCTCCGAAGACGAGAGCAAGAAACACTGCACCATGTGACTGCCCTGCGATCTTTGCTCGAAGATACTGCAGTGTCACTGTTGGTCCGAAGCTTCCGAAGATACCTATGCAGACGACGGATCCATGCGTATTTGACGCAGTGGCAACACGATGAGACTCGCGTGAGAACTCTGCTGCAACATCTCGTGACAAAGAAGCGGAGACTGGAAGCTCACATCACATCGGAAAAGCGTGAGCGCCATCGGCAGTGGCAAGTTGAGGCGTCATCACGCATTGTGCGCTGGTATCGGAGTAGCGTGGATCATCGACATCGACAAGTCGATCGCGTTGCGGTAACCCACACGTCTCAGCGCAAGATTGCGTGTTGGTATCGAAGGATGAAGCTCGTACGGGAGCGTCTCCGACAAGAGAGCAACATGCATGATCGGCAAAACCGAGCGCTTCACCTCATCCAACGATTTGGACGCCACCGACAGCGCTGGAAACTCGAGTCTTCTTCCGCCCGCATTATCCAAGCGTGCTGGAGACAAGCGAAGTTGATACGAGCAGCACGCACTGAGGTGTCACGACGCCGAGAGATTCGCACCGGTGTTTGTACACTCATCGCACATACTCGCAGTGGAGAAACCCGCTTCGCGTTCTTTAAGTGGCTTGCTGTCTCGCGGTTCTTGCAGCTGGAGACTCAACAACGCAACGCAAGCGTACGTATTCTACAACGCGCGCATCAAGCATGGATCGCTCGTAGACATCAGCAAAGAATCGACGCGAGCATACTATCAATTCAACGGCTGGCACGGGGCCATCAGGTTCGGCAACGTTGCCGTCAGCTTCGAGCTGCCGCACAACGGAAGCGAGACGAACAAGCCGCGATACTGATCCAGTCCCAAGTGCGCGGATTCCTGGCGCGTCTTCGCTTCGCAAAGATCCTGAAGCAATTGCGTGACCGCTTTCGCTGCGCTAACTGTGGCGTGATCGAGCCGAGCGGTGCATACTGCAAGCTTTGCGGACGAAAGCGCACGAACTTCGATTTGCTGCTCTCTCCTAGACGCCATCGACACGCTAGCGAGGCCAAGGCGGTGAGCGATGTCTCGTACAAGTCCGCGACAGATGTGGTGCATCATCTTCAGTTCAAGATGGCTCCGACGCGTCCGCTTGCATTGCCTTCGTCGACTTCGTTCGCGAAGCTCCAAGCAGCCAAGAACGGGAAGATCCGTCACGTCATCAACTCCAGCAGTCAATCTTCAGCCACAAAAAGCTCGGAGATGTCAGTGCAGGACACTGCAGAGCTCCAAGTAATCTCACGGCTTGATTCCCTTCCGGTGGTACTGTCGCCTCGACACGTTGTCCAGAGCAGACCAGTCCTTCGGAAGCGACCGACTCAGCCACAGCGACCGCAGCGCCACTTCCAATTCGACAACCCAAGCAGCAGCAACAACAACCAGACCGAGTTGCACGCGTCACCCATGGTAACAGCGTTCGCGCTTCCTGAGCCGTCGAAGACCGCCGAGCAGACCAGACTGCGAGCACAGGCACTGACGAAGCTGCAGACTCAGCAACAGCAGAATCAGCTTCAAGGACTCAGCTGCGCTCCTGCGCTCGCGCAGCACATGCGTCGACCCCAGAGAGCAGAACTCTCGGCGAGCCGAGGTCGCTAGAACGCAAGGGAAACAATACTGTGCGAGTGGTGGCTTGTTACTGCTGTTTACCCTCCAAAGCTGTTGAGATCACTACGCGTCCGCCCCGCACACAAGCTCCGCGAACTCACTGCAGCTGTAGCGTGGAGAGCGTCCGGACCATAGGCGACGAGAGCTCTGCTGCTGCTGGCCCACATCTCCCGAGCCGCCAGGGGGTGGGACGAGACTTGACCTCACACAAAGCCGCGCTTAGGAGAACTCGAGCACGCGCACGCCCTTGGCGTCCACGATCTGCCATCAGCCACCCGCGTGAGCCTCCTCCGCTGCCACTAGTTGCGGTAGATAGACAACTCCCAACCATTAACTCTCACGCACCTTGTAGAGCCACTTGCCGTTGCGCACGAGGAAGCGCGTTTCCAGCTCGAAGCGGCACTTCTTGAGGATCGCATGGGCCTCGTCGACCGTCAGGTCCGGCTGCCAAGTACCACCCACCTCCGCTGAGTTCCCATACTCAGCCAGTCCATACTTGACTAAGGTAGGGCAGCAGACGCACCCGCCACTCGCGGTCGAAGATCGAGAGACAGAAGTTGGAGCCGTAGCCGTGCGCGCCGAAGTTGACCTTGGCGAGCGTGCCGAGGTAGTCGATCCAGTGGAGCGAGGGCACGTGGGCGACGCTGCCGTCGGCACGCGTCTCGGCGTCCACAGCGCCGATGAGCAGGTTCACCTGGTACGGCGACTTGCGCAGGAAGCGCGCGAGCTCCCCGCGCACATAGTTGGCGGTCGCCGGCCCATTGAGCGCCACGCCATTGCGCAGCTCGTAGAGCTTCATGTTCTTCTGGATGTACTCGGAGAAGGCGACGCGGTCTGCCTGCGGGCCGGCGCCCACCATCACCTTGTGCGCGTCCAGGTCCACCGACTGAAAGAGCGAGGGGATGGAAGGAAGGGAGAGTGTTAGCAGCGATAGAGAGGTTTCCTCTCTCGCTCTCTTCTCTGCGAGTGCCGTACCTTGTCCTCATCGTCCTTGTACACGAGGATCGAGCGCGCGATCTTCGCGTCCGCCACGACGATCGTGAAGTCCTTGCCGACGATACCGAAGATCGAGTCCATTATTTCTTCCTGCTTGCGGCGGCGGGTGCGGCTGCGGCTGCTGCTGCTGTGGGCGGGGATGTGAGAGAGAGAGAGCGAGAGAAGGAAGCAGCGACGGCGCTGGACGCGGACGAAGGGTGCTGCTCCGCTTGTTGGTGTCGGAATCTTTTTGAGCTTTTGCCTCCCCCTTACCGAAAGGAACAATAGTGAAGAAACTGAAGAAGGATCCTGGTAGTACCTTGCTTTTGTCACTACGAGCAGCTCACACTCTTGTGGTCCACTCGACGAACCCGTTATGTAAACCACACCGCCTCTTCTTTTTGGAAGACCTTTTCGGACTCGCAGGCAGCAACACCAATCCCTTCGTCTACTTGCTCTTCCTCTCCAGCGCCTTCTTCCGGTTCTCGCGGTATCGCTGAAGCTCCTCTCTACCCACAGAGTGCACGAACTCAAACCGATGAGCCTCGCAGCCGTCATTGCCGCCATCCAGACCAACTCAAAAATGCCGCCGAGATCTACCAACAGCCAAATGAACAAACCTCTTGCGCTGCCGCACGCGGTCGATGCTAGGCTCCGGAAACTTGTTCTTCACCGCCTCGTCCTCCTGCTCCTTTGCGTCGAGCTCACCTTCCTGCTGGTTCGAGTCGCCGACTTCGCCGCTCGGCGCGTAATACTCGCACGCGATCTTCTTCCACTGCCGCGCGCGCTCCTCGTGCTGCTCGCGGCTGAAGTCCTGGCGCCGCGCCGACTTGGGCATCCCGATGTCCTCGAAGAGGTCGGCGCCTGCGGGCACGAAGAGCGGCTTCGCTACGTCGACCTCTTTCGGACCTTTGGTCGTTCCTGCCGCGCGGAATGCGAAGCTCTTCATCACAGATCGGAACTGCGTCGCGAGGTTCTTGTCCTTGGTACTCGTGAACAGTACGCTCGCACCGTACATGTGCGCCAGGTACCGCACGGCTTGGATGATGCCCTTGCGCTTGACCGTGTCTTCGTCTCGGAATGTGTCATACTTGTTGCCGAGAATGAGCAGGGGTAGCGGCATTGGAGTCACCTCATCCTTGTCCGGGTGTGCGTTGCCGTAGCGGGCCATGGCGTCCTGCTTGAGCTTCTCGACCGCAAATTTGTCGACCGGGTTCTTTTCCTTGAGTTTGAGCACCTCATGCACGGTCTTGTAGAGCGTGAGCAGCCACTTGACCAGGTTCGGGATGACATCCCCAGGAGCCGACAAGTCGAGCACGAGCAGGAGCGCACCGTTGAGAATCCGCTCCGACGCAAGCGGCACGCGGATCATCTCAGGAACGCACTTGGTCGTCGCGAGTTCCCACATGTGCGCCACCGGAGGCCGCGCACCACTCCCACCTTTCAGCCGCACGAAGACGTAGTCAAGTGCGGTAGTGGGCTTGATCTCATCCGCTGGTTAACGTAGTAACAGTTGCAGCGGCAATGGAAGGTAACTATCATCAGTGTCGCCGACCAGCGACTCAAAAGGAGCACAGAACATATTTTCCTCTGTAGCGAACCTTTAGTGGAGTTCCGGAAACACGCGGTGAGTGACGTCTTCCCTGAGTTCTTGGAGCCCACTATGAGCGTGAAGGTGTCGCGCTCGTCCTGGGCTGCGGCGCCAGCTTCCGCCTCAAGCCGCGAAGTCGTCGCGCTCGCCTTGCGTGGTTCCATCGCTGCGAGCATCGTCCAGATGTCCTTGGACGACGCGATCTTCGCGTCTGCTGCAGTCTGCACGCCCACGCATTCGACCGTGTGCGAAGTTAACATGAGCATTTCACCGAGAAGATCGTTTAGGCAGGTAGGAGAGAGGGCAACACCTTGCGGTCCATGAGTTCTCGTGAAGCAAAGTGTCCGAGTCGGAAGATACCAGTACTCGAAGCGACACTTTCGTAAAGTAACACTTCGTGTAAGTGCGATTATGCTGTTTGACAAGCATTACATGCAGATTTCGCCCAGCATGGCCACCACCACCACTACCACCAGCAGCTCCGATGCGACGCCGCGCTACTCGCGCGCGCAAGTTGACCACTGTGCGTTCGCCGCATGGTACCCGACGTTCAGAAGCGTGGCCGTGAAGGGCGTGGTGGTGCCACTGCCGCCGGCGGTCGTTGCCCTGCTATTGGCGGACGGTGTGGCGCTGCCCAGCAGCTCAGCAGCGCACACGAACGCGCTGGCCGACGTGCGCACGGCGGTGGACGCTGCGCTCGCCCGCTTCGGCGGCCGCGCGTTTCCTAAACTCAACTGGACGAGCCCACGTGACGCGAGCTGGATGCTCGGCTCCATGCAGTGCTCGAGCTTCGAGGACGTGATGCTGCTGCTGCAAAGCTCAGACTTTGCCGTGCATGACATCACAGCGGCATATGCCGGCTGTGAGGAAGCGGTGGAAGAGGCGGTGGATGGAGAAGGGGCGCCTGTGACTGAAATGGCGGAGGCGGCGGCGGCGTCCGACCGCCCGAATGGACCCGAGAATGTCTACCTCGTGCTCAAGAAGTGGTGCAACCTGTACGACTCGATGCTCTTCCGCTGCTTTGTCGTGAATCACACGCTCGTGGGTGTCTCGCAACGCAGTTGCGACGAGTTCTACCCGTTCCTCTTCGACCAGCAGGACCACCTCTGCGAGCTGATCTACTCGTTCTTCGACACGCACTTCCGTGAGCGCTCGGGCAGGAGACAGCGAAGCTCCAAGTTCCCGGACCCAGACTACATCTTTGACGTCTACGTGGACAAGCAGAATCGAGTGTTCCTGCTCGATATTAACGTGTTCGGCGCCGTCACGGACCCACTTCTGTTTTCGTGGGAGGAGCTGCTGGAGCTTCGAGCCGCGAACCGGCAGTCGAGCTCGCGAGCTGGTGCCTGCAAGAGCGATGACAGCGACGACGACGACGACGACGACGACAGCGACGATGTCCAGGATGTGGTGGATTTTCGGATCGTCGAGTCGGAACTCTCGATCCGACCCAACCCACTGAGCGGATACCGCGTCCCGACGGACCTGGTAGACCATCTCGCTGGCGGTGCGGGCTTCGAGGCGTTCATGGACCAGGTCAAACGCGACAACGCGCAAGCAAACGACAGCGAGAGCAGTGACGACACAGAGCAGGAGCAAGACGGTGATGACGATGACGACGATGACGTGCTTTGGGGAAGTGATAACGACGACTAGCCTCTCACAGGAAGGGGATAGTAGTGCTTGCGAACAGATAGAAAGGCCCGCTGCTAGATAGACGCAATCTTGCATACGAACTGGCATCCAACCAAACCAAGGTTCTCATCTGTACACAGCACGAATGCTCGAAGAGTAGTAACTGGATTTCGCTCATGCCAGATCATGGATCGTTATGCCCAGACACTCGTGCTGAATGGTGTGCGTAATTTGTCATACTGTATTCACTGCGAGTGTTCAAGTGAACTTGCAGTGTGTTGGTTCCTGAACGCGGTCACAAAGGTGCTGCGCTGCCGCGTTTCGGACGCCGCATTTGCACTTCTTTACACGTTCGAACGTGTACCACACAACAAGGTAGTTCGCTTGTAGGAATGACTACAAGGACAGCGCATCAATTCCGACATGATCACGATCAACCTTAATGCTGACGACTCAGAATGTGTGATTTCCGTACGGCTTCAGATATCAAAAAGGCTTTCGACAGCTCGGCGAGCCATTCATCTTGAGGATGCTGTCTGCAGCGAGTGCTTCCTCCTCAAAGTCAATGGCTGGAAAGTTTGGCTTCGCTATCATTGCTCATGAGTGTGTAGCATCCGTGTGAAAATCGTCCATCCTTGAGTTGAGGTCTTTGAGATCTATTTGCGAACCGAGAGCATCGCGCTCAGTACCGCGAGCTTCAAGAGAATGACAAGGAGTTCGCAGTGAAAGGTCTCACAGTTCAACCTCGTCTCTTCTCTGACGCCACCGCTCATCGCGCCGCCGTAATCTCGGCGGCTTCCCATTCACACTTGCTCGCACTAACGCACTATCTACTTTTGCTTGCATCAGAACTCGGTGGATAACGGTGCTGCGTGTGCCTCGAGCTTGTCTCCAAACAAAGCCAGACTAGATGTTTGAAAGCGCTTCGAGAATCATTCGTTTGGCTTGTCGTGATAAATTTGTCGACAACGAAGCATGAGCCCTTGTCGCGCGAATCTTCCGGTGTGATGGCGACTGGCACAGTCACCGAGAAAGTCAAGTCCGATCTTGGAATCTTGAAGCGCATCGTGAATCCTCTCAGAAATACCGTTTCCTCTCTTTAAATTACTTATGCCTTGAATGGATACACTAAACACCCTTTTCAACTTCGGTATGTTTGTTTCGATTGAAACGGACATCGAAGGAAATGGGACAAGGTGAAGAGGTACGTGGCAAGCTGGGACGAGGAGAAGGAGGAGGAGGAGGAGGAGGAGAAGGAGAAGGAGGAGGCCATTCTGCGCTGGTTGTCCCTTCTTCGAACTCCCTTCGGGGCGTCATTCGCCGATTTTCGTTCCAGACATCAGCACTAGCACCACCATCATGGTATCCAGTTCTTCGTTCGCGCGCCAGCACCAGCAGATGACCTCGAATCGCGGCACGCAGTACGGCACCAGCTCCCTCGAGAGCGACGATACGCTGCACTTTGTCACCGCCGATCGTCGACGCAAAGTCGTCAAGTGGGCGACTACTGCACTCGTAATCGGCGCCGGGATCGCGCTACTTGGACTGAGCGCCTCGAGTTCGTCGAGTGACAATGTTTCAGCCGAGGTGTCTTCTTCTGTGTCGTTGAGGACCGCAACGACAGGTGAAGCTACAATGAGAACCGGGGCTGCTGTCAAGTGCTGGCAGAGTTCGTACATCAACGGTGAGAAGAAGATGATGCAGCCAGTCGAAGGACTCGAGTGGAAGAAGAAGAAGAAGGCAGAGAAAGTGACGTCGTTCATCGCGGTGAACGCGGACAAGAAGTTCCAGGAGATCCTCGG
>JAASFZ010000026.1:0-52869 GCA_023334075.1 Globisporangium nunn | reverse complement strand
CTCAACGAGCCATCCCTGTGTGTGAGGTCTCCTCACACGCACACGTGTTCAATCCAGTATGAACCTGGTGCGTGCTCTCTTGCACAGCCGCCCACTGCAGTGAGGCGAGATCCGGTAGGATAGTAGCACAGCACCGACTTTTCACTGCAGTGACGTGAGCTCCGGTAGGATAGTAGCACAGCACCTATTTTTAGAGACCTCTTAACAATTACTCCAAGCATGACAGTCAAGCATGCTCACGCGGCATCGCCCCTCCTCCGCGACTTCGATCGTGTTGCTGGCTGAACGGGGCAGTGAGAGCACGCAGGAGAGCCTTGCATCTGCTAGCTCTCTCGACCGGCACGACAGGAGCGTCTGCACCACACGCCAAAGGCGAGTTGAGCTGTTACTCCAGTAAATGACACATGTGGATCAATCCACACCTTCGAGGTCAAGTGTGGAACCCGCGTAGCGCAGGTGCCTCGTGGAGATCGCGCAGCGTGGAGACGTTCGCGCTCAGAGGAACTGTGAAGTCGGACGAGAGCAGGCGACAACGCGCGTCGCAGTATCGCGTTCAGCGCCATTCGTTACGCGTGTCCTCATCGCGACTGCTAATGGCGCCTGATTCATACTTTTCCTCGTTGATCCCCACTTGACCTCGAAGGTGCGAATTGATCCGCATGTGTCATTTACTCCACGATTTAGCCCGCACTCTAGGCGTAACACAGACCGCAAAGCCGATGTTTGGCAGGATCTGCGCGCTGTTGAGTAATCTAGACACGATGGATTTGGTCATGCAGTCGCCGACCGCCGCCGTCCGCCCACATCGGATCTCGTCAGCTGCCAGCATTTCAGCATCTCCACGAATATGGAGAGCTCCGCGTGTATCGGCGCTGCAGCGCTGGCTGCTGGCGACGGTGGCGCTTGGCGCGGTGTGGCTGCTGGTGGCGATGCGCGTGCTCTCGTCATCCTCAAGCCTGCTCCGCGGCGCGTCGGCGTCTCACCGCACGTTCTTCCGGCAGCGAGCGAGCGGAGCGCTGAGCGCCGATCAGCAGCAAGTCATCCGCATGACCAAGCACGCGTGGGACGCGTACCGCGAGTTCGCCAACTGGCGCGATTTCTTGGACGTCGACGCGATGATAGGCGGATCGGTGTACGCGCACGACATGGCACTGACACTTGTGGACGCGCTCGACACGCTCTTCGTGCTCGGACTGCACGACGAGTTTGACGAGGCGAGCGCGTGGGCGAAAGCGAACCTGCAGCACGTCATGCAGCAGCACGGGAAAGTGAGCTTCTTCGAGGTCACAATCCGCTCGCTCGGTGGGCTGCTGTCAGCGTACTACCTCTCCGGTATGTATGTGCGTATGCGAGAAAGAGATGTGATGGATGTATTGAGGCTTGGCGAAAAAACTGAAGCAGTCGAGTTGCTGTGCCATGTTTCAGCGGAGAAGCACTTTCTCGACCTTGCAGTGGAACTCGCCGACGGTCTCATGGCTGCGTTTGCCTGCGGAGGAGGACTGTCGATACCGTGCCAGAAAGTTGACTTGGTAGTAAGTGGCCTGCGCTCGGTGAAACTACGGAGAAGCAGCTTGGCTGATGATGGAGAGTTCATGTGATCACAGACCAAGACCGCGCGAGGCGAGCCAAGTCTCGCTGAGATCGGGACCTTCCAGCTCGAGTTCACGTACTTGGCGCACGTGACAAAGAATCCGGCGTACTTAGCTCACGTCAAGAAAGTCAACCGAGCTGTACGTACGCCGACTGATTTCTGAGCTTCCTCGATTCGTCTCATGCGATGTACGAACTTGCATGTGCACCCTGGCTCTCGTATCATGGCAATCAGATACAAAATATTGGCGAGACCGTGTACACGGACGGGCTGATCCCCGTGCGCTTGAGCTGGGAGATCGGAATGTACGTTTGTGTCTTCTGCGTATCAGGATTAGAAGCATCGAGAACTGAAGAAGAGCGAACTGTGATGCGTTGTCCAGGGGATCACGCGAGAAGATCTCGTGGGGTGCACATGGGGACAGCTACTACGAGTATCTGTTGAAGCAGTGGCTCCAGTCCGATAAGAAGAACAGCGAAATGAAGAGACAGTATCTCCTCGCTGTCGAGGCCATGAAGACTCGGATGATCGGCAAGTCGTATCCGTCCGGGTTCTCATACTTGGGTGAGATCGACCAGTTCGGGCAGCTACAGCCGACCATGGAGCACCTCACATGCTTCGTTCCGGGACTACTTGCGCTCGGCTACCTGCACGGCATGCCAAACGACCATTTGGACTTGGCGAAGGAGCTCACCCGCACATGTGTTCAGGTGCGAATGCGTGGTTACCGTGCGTTGAAGGAGACGCATTCCTGCGTCCAGCACTCAAAAACTTGTTGGTGTTTTTTCTTGTGCTTTTGCCACTGCGAGAATAGATGTACTTGTTCACAAAGACAAAGCTCGCTCCTGAGATCACGAACTTCATGACGAAGGATACGTCCGGCTACTCTGCAGCCGACGAGCTGTACTCCAACTGGAAGGATGACTATTACATTCTGCGACCTGAGACTGTCGAGAGTCTTATGATCCTGCATCGCGTCACGGGCGACCCGATCTACCGCGAGTACGGCCGCACGATCATGAATGCGATCGAGAAACACTGCAAGGTGCGACATCGTATGGTACCGAGATGCGTGAGTTGCTTGTTGCTGATATGGTTTCTCGATTCCGTTGCAGCTGGAAACAGGAGGGTATCGGAGTGTTCAGAGAGTCGTGACCGGTGCTGTGATGAACTATCGCCCAGACATGGAGAGCTTCTTCCTCGCCGAGACGCTCAAGTATCTCTACCTGCTCTTCTCCGAGAGTGACGTCCTCCCACTCGACGACATCGTATTCAACACAGAGGCTCATCCATTCCCCGTGCTGCGCATGTGATGCGCCCCGAAGTAATACGATATGAGACGCACCGCGTAAAATGATATAAACTGTTCGTTAGAAGAGTCACGGTGCTCACTAGAGCGATCTTGCCGCTGCAAATTGACAATTAAAGTGTTCGCCTGAAGAACCTTCAATCAACCGACTGTTCAAGATCTAGATCAATAACGTAGCAAGTCCATGGAGATCGGTGACGACAGTGCGCGCATATTCGCGCCCGGATGGCACCGCAAGTGGCTGCTGCTGCTTGCGGCGCTTGGTACGCTCTTTCTCAGCCGCTTCCGGCTCCTCGGGTGGCTTGCCTCCAAGCTCCTAACCCTGCAGCTCACCAAGCATAAGCCGATGCTGCGGGCAGAGGTGCGCGTGCGGCTCGTGCTGCTGCGGCCGCTGCAGTTTGTGAACGTGGAAATCCGAAGTGGCAGTGACTGGACGCTGCTGGTGACGCGAATCGCGGTGCATAGTCGCGTGGGCGAGTTCTTCCGGTCGTTCGGGCAGACGAAGATCTGGGAGCTCGAGGTGGACGAGGTCATCGGTGATTTGCATCGCCTGGACGAGCACTTAGTGCGTGAGCTACTGTGCCGCAAGACAGAACGAACAGGAGCGAAGACTGTGGCTGCAAGGGACGCGACGAATCCGGTCGCCTTCCTGCGGTTCGTGGACTTTCACGTTGCTGCGATCCGCCTCAAGCTTCACTGCTTCGGAGTCTCCGGCGAGTTCCGGTGTCGTGATCTCTCAATCGGGATCACAGACGTGCTGGTGAAAGAGAATCTGTTGCACGTGAAACTCCAAGTGGCCGCAGTGTACACCCGCACCTACAGACAGGATGTTGGCGAGCAGATCGATGGTGAAGTGATTTCGGACGGCATCTGCCTTGACTGTCCGAGTCTGTGTGTGGTGGCAGATCTGCGGCTGGTAGATCAGAAGCTCGTCGGGTTCAAGGTCTTTGGCGTGAAGGATGAGCTCGTGTGCGCTCAGGTGTGTACCTCGTTCCTAGAATTCGCGATGGCGAAGCGACTGGAGTTGACTCGGAGTGGGTTTCTCCCACCGCCGACGGTACATCCACCATCTCCGACATCAAACAAGAGTAGTTTGCATCAAGGAGGAGTGCTGGCAAAAGAGATCACAAACACAAACGTGTCGTTTATCATCATTCACGAGCTCGACGACCATGTTCCTGCGTCGCTGAAGCTTGCAGCTGAAATCAACTCGCTGAGTATGAACAAGACAGAGATCGTGTCTAGTACCACGCTCGACTTCGTGGAAGACCTCGAAGCTACGCCAGGTCTCGCTGGAGTATGCCTTCAGGGTGCTGTCGGCAATGTCTCCGTTACTACAGGACGAGAGTTCCAGCAGACGGTCCTCAGTTTGACTGCTCTAGAGATCGACATGAACCAAACTCACAGAGACAAAGGACGAGTCGAGATTTCCATCCAAGAACTCGAAGGCTTGCTGAGTCCTCGGATATCGATGCTCGTCCACTCACTCGAAGCGTTCAGCGACAGAATAAAGGACCACTCTCGCGAAGTACAGCACGCGCACTGCGGTACAGCGACTTCCCCAGAGCGAGTGACTTCCTCCCGAACGCTCCAACAGATCGAATGGGATGTAAGCACGAAGATTTTGTCGTGGACAGCCAAAGCTGTCATCAAGTCAAGGCTCGGGCCGGTTGAAGAGGTTGACACGAACGGCAGAAGCACAACGATAACCACCAAGGTTCTTCATCCCGTCACCAGCTGTCAGAAGCGATTCGACGTTCGAGTTGAGAGCATCCGAGCTGACTTCATCTCGTCCGTTGGGTCAGAACGACAAACAGCGCACTCTGCTGTGTTTCTTGGTGCAGAGTTTTTACTTGTCAAGGACCGGGGATCGGACGGCACGAATGTTTCTTTCATGATCGACGCAAAGTTCCGATCTGCACTCGTCAACTGTCCGGACGACGGAGACGTGACTCATGTGGTGCGGTTTCCAGCGACTTCGATGAAGGAAGTGAGCATTCGAAGGCAAGACAAAAGAACGCAAGAAGGGATGGATACCGAAATGACCATGTCGATCTTGGACGCTCAAATTGAGTGGAACCACCGAACCCACGCAGCTTTTCTCAAGGAATGGTTGGCGTTTATAACGTTCGTTGACAACGTGGACGCGTTAATGTCACCACCAAAAGCAGCCCAGAAATCTTTAAATCAAGCAACGTCAATACCAGTGATATCGAAGACGCTGTCGCTCGATGTGCGATCGAAAACTACAGTAGTCAAGCTTCACGACATCCGCGACGTCGCAAATCAGGTGGCCATTCAATTGTCAGACACCAAGGCGATCCACCAGAAGCAGCGTCTGGGAGTGCACTCTACTTTTGAATGTGGCTATGTTGGTCTCTTCTGGGATCTGCAGTGTCCAGCGATAGAAGTTGCTGGCGTCAAGTTTCAGCAAAAGGTGTTGCTCGGACCTCAACGCTTGCTGGCCAAAGTTCCAGTCCAAAGTAACATCAAAGCAAGCAGAATGAAGGTGCTCATGTGTCCAGGGCGTCGACTGCTGCTTCTGTTGCTCCGACTTGACGAACTTATGAATACAAAGAATGACGCTGATGAGTCGACAACCTCAAGCGAAAGGAAAGCCACACGCCAAGGAGTCTCGTTTGACTGCGCCGAGATGTCGATTGAAGTTCACGAAAAGAGCGCTGCGGCAGAAGACGCGGAGAGATCGGACCATGATGCCTTCTATGCGACCATGGACATGCTCGAGATTAAGAGCGTTCTGTCGAAGTCATTTGAGATGAGCGAATCGATGGCCCGCTTTGTGCAATCAGTTCAGCAGAGAGGCACAGATGACGTTTATGCACGCATCCAGCGTGTTGAACAGATCCTGGGAGTCGACGGAACGATAAACGCGGACTCACTGACGCTTCTCCGCTTCAAGACACCGCTCTCAAACTTTCGTCACTTGGAGATCCAATTTGCCTTAACAGATATCGCGCGCTCAATCACGGAGAGTGGAGACTGTCTTCCCAAGATGATGATGTTTGATTTCAGCGGGTTGACAAGAGCCGTTGAGGTCACATACGATAAGACCAACTTAGCAAAGCTCGCGCAGGCTTTGCCAGTCGTTCAAGAAACTCTCGACACCCGCGAGAGGAATGACGGAAGCGATGACAAAAGCGTACAAGATTGGAAGCTGCGATACGCTGGCAACTTAGATCTTGGGGTTCAGCAGCTCACTATGATCATCCCTTATGGAGATAGTACGTCGACGATCCTGGATTTCGAGTGCTTAGGACTTGGCGAACGGACGCTATGTGTGGCCGTTACCGACTTCGCACTCAACTTCCGTCAATTCCAGAAACTGGCAGTGCAGCTGTCTACTCTTCGTGTGTTCTTGGGAGAAGGCGCCACTTCAGACACAAAACTGGACTCCGAGACTCAACTGCAGGTGCTCCTTGTGCCTCATTTGAACTTGGATGCAACAATTCATTGGCGAGACACACATGCTGCTAGACGGTCGGGCCACGCAGCAACCTCGCGTTTTCAAGAGTTTGCGCTGACGTTTGAGTTGGCGCTGAAAAGCAAGGCTGCACCGTCGACCATGACTCGCGTTCCTGCTCCCGAAGAAGCACTGATCGCGCTCAACTGGGACTATATCTTCCCACTACTAGTATTTTTCTTAACAGATGAAGACGAAGAAGCTGCAGACGTCACAGACGTCGAATCTCGCAGAGATCGTGACGAAGCGACACCCGGTCTTCGCTGCGTCGGAGTTCAATGGGATGTCTCGCTCGATGTCCTGCAAGTTGCATTCTGGGACGCCGTGACCAAGGAAGTAGGGTTGCTTTTCGTTACATGCGATCTACTATCGCATGGTATAGTGAAGAAGATGCAGCCAATGGACATTCACATCGAGGAGACCACACCAAGCACTTGGAGTGTACAAGAGGCGACCACGTTTGTCGATCAGTGTCGAGCATACGTGCTCCGAAACCTCACCAGCTCAGACGATTGTGGAGACGCAAGAATTACGGAGAGCGAACTGCTTCCTTTTGACAGCACCAAGGTATCTAATTTCATTTTCGAGGTGATTGGCACAAGCTACAGAGAGATCCGATGCACCGAGTCATCTTCGGAAGATGACAAACTGGGAGACGACTTGGAGCTGCTCTTTCGTACCAGCACAGGCACGCTCCCCGAGAGAATGCACGACAGCTTCATGCCGATAGATTTCGTATTTAGCTTGTTTGGATCGACGAAGCGGCGGAAAGCGAACTCACTAACTCCATCTTCAGGACTGAGCATCACGATTCCGCCGACACTTGGTAGTGGGCCTGGTGAAACTGCATCAGTTCCTACAGATTCACCAACCTCGAAGAGTTCCCGACTCTGGACTCAAGCTGTTCGTTCGAAGTTCATGAGACTTAAAAGACGATCGGCTTCCATGGACAATCTACTCTTGAACGACGGATCCTGCCCGATCCAAGTCGACTCAATGAAGCTGCTTTGGACAATCGAGACTCGAGATACCGTGTTCTACATGACGTCGCTCACAGTTGATAGCTTGCAGCGCCTTGCGGAAGCTACGAGGCACCAGCGCGAGGGAGTACAGTCTGACACGCGGAACTTCCAGTCCAGAACACCATCCACTCCCAGTGAGGGATCAGCAAAAGTACACGATTGGCGATCCCCGAGTATCCCAAACCAGGATGACGGTAGTTTACCAGCGAGTATCTCTCCCGGGCGACTTAGACGAGGAAGCACACGCGACACACTCCTCGATCTCTTGCAGCAAGGCAAGCTCGACATGAAGCACACTTCTGCGCTCGATCAGGAAGGAGGCCCGATGAGTAGCGACGAGAACGAGCCGCGGTTGTCACCGAGCGGGTTCGGCGAAGGTGAGGAGATGAGCACGTCCAAGTCCATCGCGCGCAAGCAGTACACTCTGGACATCCATGACGCTCAAATCAACATTCGTGAAGAAGTCAGCCGGAGCAGTGTGCTCGTTGCGACCAAGCACATTCACTTGGAAGTCGGACTCGATGAGCTCCAAACCCACACTGTCGCCTACCTTAAGTTTGACTCGGTGACAGCTCACGTCGCGCCGATCGATGTTGACATCTCGGCGGGCGTGCTCTGGTACGCTCAAACAATCGCATCCCCTGCTCAGTCACTGCGAGGGGCGTCAGCGAGCTCGAGTTTGCTGCAGCAAGTGTTGGAAGAGTGCAGTGTAACGACAACGTACTCGCAAACCCTCGCGACGGGTGCGACATCAGTCGAAGTGGACTTGTCGTTCCTGCAGCTCTCGACAGACCGTCACCAGTTCTACCAACTGCTAAGTGTAGTGCGACATGTCCTCTTGGCGCCGCCGACGATTGTCCGGAAGCAGAAGCGGCAGCATGCGCAGCCTGTGGTAGCGCGCATCGCAGTAAGTGATCCTCTGGAGCATGAAACAAACGACCTCACAATCTTTCCGCCGTCGCCCAGCCCGAGCGTAAACTCAATGTCCTCAAAGAAGCTACACGCGCAACTTCTGGAGGAGCTCCGGAGCCGAGAGACGAAGCAACTAAATTCCCGCGTAAGTCTCGTTCCGCTCAAGTTCATTTCATTTCGCGCCGAAGGAACTCGGTTCCGACTGCGCTTGAGCCCGGAGATCACTGGCGCAGATGACGAGTTCGTCGAGATGCGCGCCGACGGCATCGCTGGTTCTCACACGTACTTTTCGAACCAGTGCACAAAGCTGATCTTGAATCTGCAGTGGATGGAGGTGAACAACTTGCGTCCTGGCTCGTCCTCAACCGCGTTCGATGACGCGATGGCTGTTCTGAAGGCAAAGCTGCTTGTGGACAAGCGGCTGCAGAATAGCGGCAAGCCCAGCCTCGCGAACCAAAAAGGGATGCTGACGATTCGAGCCGAGAGCGGTCCGCTTATCCGTATCCTCGGACAAAAGCTTCGAGTGCTCGACGTCCTGGAGGTGAGCATCTTCCCGGAGGTGTCCAACATGATCGTGATCCAGCTCGCTTACGACTTCTACGATCTCGTGTACAAGTTCTTCTTCGAGGCGATCGGGAGCACGGAGCATCAGGACGTGAATTCGGAGCACGTTCTCTTTGGTCGCAGAGGTGGAAGTCCTGCTCACCTTGGTGGGCACATATCGCCGAGTGTACGGCTTGGTCGTGGCGCAGCTCCAGGGATCCCTCATTCTCCCAGCAGCTCGGCGCACCTGTGGCGCAAGAGTTCCCAGTTGAGCAGCTCAGCTAGTGGGCACTCACTCGATCCAAACGCTTCATTCGTCTCGACCGCGAGTACTTCATCGATGGCGGCGTCAGCGTCCTCTCTATCTGCGTTCGAGAACGGATCGTTAGAAGAGGACGACTCGTCCACCGACGGCTGCGAGCTCTTCTACTTCAAGTATGTCCGCATTGGCAACGTTCGACTCCGCATCAACTGCCACGGTTTCTTCGTGAACCTGAGCGACTTCGACTTGGATCTGCCGCCGTACGTGTGCCAGAGCAAGCTCTGCACGTGGAAGAAGCTCTTGCAAAGGTTCGAGAGCCATCTCAAGTGGTTCGTCACGAAAGAGAGTGCGTCCTCCGGCCTCTCGCACTTTAAAAACAAATTTCTCAAGTGGACACCAGCGTCTTCTGCGAATGCGACGGGCGACAAAAAAGACAAGAGCCGCAAAGAGGAAGACACCTCGACGATCAATGCTCAGGTGCTATTCGGTCCATATTCTGGCTCCGCAACATGACCGAGCGACCAAGCTGACACATGATCTCCCAACAAGAGTCGCCACTTGGAGCTTCATCGAACGTGGGTGGTGCACGCCGGCGGAATCGTAGAACGCAGTTTCGGTGGCTGCAATACGCCTACGTGCTGCTCTCCATGCAAGTCTTGATGCGGCCGAGAAGCTCGAACACTCCTATGTCGCGACGCTACCCAAGTGCACGTCGTCATCAATCAACCCGTTATAAAGGTCATCCACTAAGCTCATATGCAAGCAAATAGCTATGCCTGCGCAGCGCTCGTACCTCGTTAAACCCGCCGTCCTTGCGCTTCTCCATGACGTGGATGAACTCCTTCGGGGACAAGTGGCCGTCACCTAGCACGTGGTTTCGTTCAGTCACAATCAGTGTGTCGACTCTCCTCATCTTTAGCTGGACGCACGCTACACTATCCAAAAGACCCACCATCGAGGTCGAAGAGTGCGAACAGGATATCGACCTGCAGCGACGTCACGAGCTGCTCGTTCTTGCGACCGCGGAGCGCTGCTTTCGTTGCGCGAAGGAATTGCTCTGTCTCGCGCAGCATCCTGAGATATCAGCTACTTCACTTCTATCCTACGAATGCTGCTAGCTCAAACGCACCCTTGTTTAGACCGTGGTCTTGCATGATGATGTTGATCGCGACCTTGAGTTCGTCCAGGTGCTCCAGGAGCACGGTGAAGTTGATGAAGTCTTGCTCCGAGATGGTACCCTGCCAGCACGATTCATTTACTCAAGATGAACCTCGTTGATGCAGAGATCAACGATCGCACCTTCATGTCACGCAGCTCCTCGACACGCTCGACCCATTTCCCGATTTCTTTCTGCGCAAAAGAAGATGAGACGAGTAGTTCGTTATGTGATCAATGAGCGCGAGAGTGCCGCTTACTTACCTGGTTGACGTGCGACACGAGGAACATGCCGAACTCGCGCGGAGACAGGTCGTTGTTGCCGTCCAGACCATACTGTTCGAAGTGCACTCGCGAGTCAAAGAACCATTGACTTACAGCTGCTGCGTCAAATCTACCACACAGTCAACGTCACAGGTGGGAAAGGATATCTGAATGCGCAGGATCTCCTTCTTGAGGTCGCGGCGGAACGCGAGGAAGTCTTCGTACGACAGCGTCTCACTGCAGACAGCACATTCAACAGTAGCAGCTCAAAACGTCAGGTCTTTTGAAGGTGGGATCTCCGCCTTCTCCTGCACGCAAACGCACGTCGCGAGTTCACCAAAGAGGTGCTTGAAAATTGGCGCGTCCTCCTCCTTGAGCGACCGGTCCTGGCGGCCCGCGGGCGTCCGCAGCCGCATCAAGTCCATGATCTGCAATATAGAAAGTAACCATCATGAGCGCACCACTACCAATTGGCGTGCGAGTGTCCCCCACATATCTGGTGCATATTGCGTACCTGCTTGAACTCGCGGTGGTCCAGGCGCCCGTTGCCGTCCGCGTCGAACATCTTGAACGCGAGTTCGAATTGACGCTCGGGGACTGGCGAGACGTGTTAGGTAGGGTCTCCACTGCAGTATCACTACAGTAACTACTGCAGTACCACCACCACGTACTCGCGAGCAGCGTGTTGAAGAACATGTACTCCGCATACGAGATGAGCCCGTCGCCGTCCGCGTCCACCAGGTCGAAAAACGACTTCTCGCGCGCCGGGCCGCCGTGGATCTGAGCCGCGTCCAGCGTTCTAATCAGCAGCTTTTCTCTCTCCTCCCACCAGCACCTCACCCTACGAACCTCGACGAACTGCTCGAACTCGGCGTTCGTGATCTGCAGCGTGCGCAGCGCTTTGACGTGCGTCTACAACCAGAGCGGCAGCACCTGGCGTTAGCTCCACGCAACGTCTGATACTCTGATACCAGCGCATTCGCCGCCGACGCCACCTCAAAGTCGATGTGGTGCTCGTCGCGGAACGCGAGCAGCGCGCTGACATCGCCCGCCGTCACGTCCACAGTCTCCAGCAACAGCTCTTTGAGCAGCGCGATGTACTTGTCCACCGCGTCCTGCAACATGTACCGTATTGTGTCATCCGCAAGAGCCCATGCGATCAACTGATCCGATCATGTGGGCGTGTCCACACCTTGGAGGGCTTGGTCGCGAGCGCCTTGGGGTTGAACTTGGCGTTCTTGGAGGCGAGCGGCGCACCGGCGCGGAAGGTGTAGGGCGTGAGCGCGCGCGCGAGGTCGGCCCGCGTCATGAAGAATTGGCGGTCGAGCTCGACGCTTGAGAAGTACTCGAAGACGCGCTCCGGCGCGCTGAACTTGCGCAGCCGGTTCTCGTAGCTGCCGACCGTGCGCTCCGAGAAGGACGGGCCGCTGGCGGCGCCCTCGAGGCGCACAGACGGGGCGGACTTCATCGTCGCCGCTGCCAGCAGCAGCGCGCCGGCCGGCGGCAGCGAGCGGAGCATGCGGTGCGCCATGATCTCGCTCAGCTGCTCGAGACGAAGGCTTTGGCTCGGGAAAAATGAGTTTAATTTAGAGGATACGGAATAATGTTCAGCGAACACAAGTCAACGATGCGCGTTGCTTTCGGATAAATAGTGAAATAAACGAGGTGAAGCGAGCTGGCTCCCTCGCGACAGTGACAGCTATCTCATCAGTCGATCTCCATCGGCTCTTCTTCGTCGACGATCTCTTCAAAGCGCACGAACGGCTGCTCGTCGTCGGAAGACGAGGTCTCCTCCTCGTCGCTCTCTACCAGCTGCACGCGCGGGTTCGGGTTCAGACTGCGCGGAATAGCGGTCGTTGTCGGCGCGTTAAAGAGCACGATCGCGGTGCATGACGGGTCTGCGGGCGGCATCTGCAGGTTCGGAGCGCCGTCAGTGTATCTCCAGGATGCTGTCGGCGTCCACTTGGTCGGTACTGGCTGCTGTTGGCGAGCTTCCCACTCGTTGCCGACGCGCACGATTGCTCGGTTTCTGGCGGTAGCTGCGTTCTCGTCGTCGTCGGCCATCGCGCAGTCGCTTGTCACGTTGTTGTAGCTGGTGCTGGTGCTGGACGGCGGCGACGATACGCGCAGGCGCTTGAAGCCGTCGAGCACGACGCGGCGCCGCTTGTGCGCCGCGTGCGGTAGCTGCTCGATGGCACTGTTGTCGTCGCTGCTGCTGGCGTCGCCGTCGCCGTCGCCGTCCCGCGCCTTGCGCTTGGAGGCGGCGGATGCGCAGCTGCGCGCGCGCGCGAACGCGTTCTGGCGCATGGCGGCGCGCTGGCGCTCGAAGAGGTATCCTGGGTGGCTGAAGGCGCCGGCGGCGCAGGGCGCGTGCTGGCTTGCGGTTCGCATGGCGGGGGCTGGGAGGCGGGTGCTGGGCTTGCGCAGGCGGCGGTGTGTTGCGGAATGAGACGCGAGTTGTCTCGCACATGACGGTGGCTTCCGCCCGTTGACTCGAAGCTTCGAATTAGCGGCTCCTCCAATCAGCAATTAGTCCAGACTTTGAGCTCGGTCACTGCCGACTTGTATGCACGATCTCTCGAAGAGTCTAGAATGATGAGCCAAGTACTGCAAGAGACGCAATAGCTGAAGAACATGTCGCGAAGCGTATTCTTTTTCGCCACCAACTCAAGCCGCACGAGTGCCGATCTGGTGATCTGCTCCACCTCCGCTGCCAGCTCCTTCTCCTG
The DNA here is from genome assembly GCA_023334075.1 of Globisporangium nunn. NCBI lineage: Eukaryota > Oomycota > Peronosporomycetes > Pythiales > Pythiaceae > Globisporangium > Globisporangium nunn. Next base: position 39,601 of record JAASFZ010000026.1, on the reverse strand, counting down.
CTCCTGCTCTGCGTCGCTCACCCGCACACTCGACGCTACGCCCATCTCGGGGCCTTTTGCTGCCTCCGGACAGAACACTATTCGAGCTGACAACGCGCTTTTCCTCGGCGCTTTTGCAGCCTGCAATCCTCTCTGCACTCTCCAACAACAGTTTGGCACCGCCATCACCGTACCCTCGTATCCGCGGACAGCGCGGACATCCTTCGATATGAACGCGCTTGACCCACGGCACGGCCACATTGCGGTGGTCTTGCACAACAGACGGCCACCGGTCCTATCCAACTACAATTGTAGAGTCCTCCCCTCCCTTCCCCGCACCTTCACGACAAAGGAAGGAAGGAAGGAAGGAAGGACTCATTCCCAATCCAGCGTCGCACTGCCCAGTACCACCGCAATTTCCCATCTCCCGACACGACGATGCCGCCTGCTTACGCACTGCTGCTCGCACTCAGCGCCTGCACGCTCGCGGCTTTTCCGTCGGTGGACGCGCGCCCGGAGTTCGTCGCGCGCCTGCCGAACGGCGCGAACGTGCTGGGCGTCGACGCGATCGGGCACGTGAACCCGGAAGGCTCCGGTGCGCGTAACCAGTTTGGCAAAGACTTTGACGCTGCCGGTTGCAAGTGGACCGCTGCGCTCTGCGCCAAGGACTCGGATGGCGACGGCCAGACGAATGGCCAGGAGCTCGGTGACCCGTGCTGCGGCTTCATCGCGAGCTCGAATGAGAAGGTGCTGTGGACGACGGGTGTCTCGCACCCCGGCGATGCGAGCAAGACATCAGATCCGTCGCTGTGGGCGAGCGTCTCGTGCCTTAGCACCTCTGGCGGAGGGAGTTCGGTTCCCACGACAGCTCCATTTACGAACTCGACATCAGGTTCCACCAGCAAAGACACGGTCGCCACACCGACACCGACACCGAAAAGTGGGGCTGTGGGAGTGTCCATCACATCTGCGCTCGCGGTCGGTACGATGCTCGCCTTCGTTCTCGCGTAGGCCGATGTATAAGGAATGCTTTTGAATCCCAAGTAGTTGTTTGGTGTTCAGCACCCTGAGTTTCAAGTCTCAAGCGAAGAAGCAGATCTTGCATGTACACGCGGACTTGACTCTTCAATCGACTGCGAGACCACCGGAACGTCAAGTCCACTAAACTCACCTCTGCAAACGAAGTCTCCTTTGACGTCATGAGCTCCTAATCTTCGTCCTTTCTGTCCTGCGTGATGGCTAGCGCTGCATCACGAACTCGCCATTTGTTATGAAGTCTGGCAAACAGAGCGTGCCTCTTCTCCGCATAGACCCGATAACTCGGAGCGAGTCTCGATGCTTTGACTGGCATCTACAAGCATTTAGACGATGAGAGCGATTGAGAGCTTTCGAACACATCCACGACTTAGATCTTGTTTCGTGTCTAGCTCTTCGCCGAATCGTATCTCCAAGCGTTTGTCTGCGTTCAGTCTCCTCAATCTCATAGCTCCGATACACTCGATTCGCAGAATTGCATTCCGATCTCAGGTTTCGGAACGCGGGTCGTAGAAGTTGTCGCCTGACGCCACGTTTGGCACTTGGTGGATCGCGCTCTGGTTGTTCAGGCGATTAACGCTCGGAAGGACCGATCCAGAGTTTGTGTCGTTGTGCGCGTGGTGGTGGTAGTGGTGATGCTTGACGCCAGCGCTATGACTCGAACTGTCGAGGGCATGGACGCGGGAGAGCGCGATCGCTGTTGCCACCTTCGCGAGATCGTCTACGATAAGCGTGAAGAGCGCAAAGCGGTTCGTCTGACAGCCCGGGTAATGGTTACCCGCACCGCCGCAGCTCACGATGGTCACGCTGTTCTGACCGCAGAACTGATCGTAGAACACGCGACCGGAGACCCAGAGACTCATCCAAATGATGTCCGTCACGACCGAGAACGTGAGTGCCAGCAGATGGAGCGGGACGAGACGAGGGTTCTTGGCGACCCACTTGGGGGAGCAGCACGCGAGACACCAGAGCGCGAGTGCAAAGTTGTACGCCGGAAACGCGACGTACGAAAGCTGCATGAGCAAGCTACAACCGAGCTGGAGGAGCGAGAGGCGCGGGATCACTGTCCACCACTTTGCGAGCTGCAGATCATTGCTGCTTTTCGAAGCACTTGTCGCCGTTATCGCTGACGCAGAATCGGGTATTCCGTCTACTGGAGGAGGAGGGATCATCCTGGCACGTCTTCTTCGGCAAGGAGCAGCAGCAGCAGCAGTAGCAGCAGCGAGCGAGAACGCTTGGGGCACCACCGCCGCCTGCACTTGCTTAATTCGTTACAAATAACTAAAGTAACATATATTTATGCGTACCTCTTGTGTGAACTGCTTGTCGGAACTGTAGCCGATGCGCACCCTGCTGATAGCTGGAACCTCCAGATAGGATGGAAGGCCGACTACACATCCTGCTTCTGCTGCTGACGCCAGGATAGTTGTCCTCCTTCTCCGCGATGCCGGTTGAGACTATCGATGTATTGGACGTAGCGGATGGATGTCTGGATCGTTCGAGAGCTCTGGATCTTCCCCCAGTGATTCAGCACCAGCGCGTCGAGGTACAGCAGCTGCTGCGAAGATACACCATCTTCGCCGTTGCCGCCAGCTCGGACATGCTCTGAGATCTGCGGGTGCGGACTCGCCGCGGCTGAGATTGCAGCTTCTTCGGCGGCGGCAACCATCTCGATTGCCTTGCGGTCGTCTCCGACGTCGCCCACACTCATGTGGAGACTCCACTTCCGCGCCTCGAACCAGATCGCACACGCAGCCTCTTTCTGCTCTTTTCGCCAAAGCAGCAGAACTAAGTTGAACTTGAGACTCAGCGACAGCGGATAGAGCTGGATGCCGTCGCGAAGCATCGTGATCGCCGTGTCGACGCCGCCATTCTCACCAATATCGACACAGGCAGACACGACTGCCAGGTTGTTGATCAACTGAATGTGGCACGCGACCACCTCGCTAGCGTCACCACTGCTGTTGTCATCGCTGCCGACACTCGTGGCTGAGTCGATCTTTCGCAGCTTTAACGACTTGGATATCTGCGGCTCAACGAACTGCCGGAGATACTGGTGACACTCATCGACGCGCTCGAGGCATAGCAGCGCGTCCGCTCTATACAGAAGCAGCAGGAGCCAATCGTCCTGTGGGTCACCGGAGGCGGTACCTTGCATCGAGACGATTATTTGATCGCACTTACTCAAAGCGAGCTCGTGCAGGTTGCTCTGCGCAGTAAGAGACCGTAAGCTGCGTTGTTGCTGCATCCGGATGCTACTCCATCCAGGCAAAGAGTTGCGATCCCGTCGCACTGCCGCACCTGCAGGAGCACGTAGATGTAGTCCCGACGCATTTCAACGTGAGCGCCAGTCACTTTGCCCGCGCTCTCCAAAGCCAGCAGCTGCTCGAAATGCTGCTTTGCACGCGGATAGTCCTCTAAGAAAGTGCACAGCACCGCCATCCATGCACGTGAGCACTAGTGCCGTCCAAGTCGACCAGAGAAGACTCATCCGCGCACCATTCTCCAACGCCGCGTACGCCAACTCCTTCGCGACCATCACGTCCGTCACACGCGACGGGTTTGGCGCGAAGAGTCCTTCCGCTTGAGCTTCCGAGCCCATTGGCAGCGACGACGCTCCTACTGTAGCTGTTGCTACCGGTGCCAATCGCTCCGTTCTCTGGGACTTAAGCGAGCCGCTGCGCTCTCGCTTTCTCTCGCCAGGTCCCGGCGCCTCCGCGAGCGCTCCCGCCTCCACGTAGTACTCAAGCATTTGCTGCTGCGCCTCAAAGTTGCGCATGCCGCCCAGCAGCACAGCGTAATTAAAGAGTGTGTCGGTCGCGCCGAAGTCGATCTCCAAAGCGCGCTGCAGCTCCCGCGCCGCCGCGTGCCAGTCGCCGGCTCCGCGCACGTGTGCGGCAGCTGTGAGATTTAAGCTCATCACCGGCTCAAAGTCGCAGCGAAGCGCGCGCTCTAGCTGCTCGGCAGCGCCGCGCATGTGTCCACACTTGAAGAGCGCGGCGCCGAACCAGAAGCGGAACGCGCCTTCCGCCTGCGAGTGTTGGTCATTCACATTCGGGTCCAATAACGCAGCGTCATGAAAACAGCGCAGCGCCTGTGCGTCATCACGGTGCGCCACCAGCGATAGCGCGCCGCGTGCCACCAGCGGCCACTTGGCATGCACCGCGCAGCCGTCGGCAGCTGCTGCCAGCAGCTCCAGCGCGCAGCTGTTCGTGTGGTCCATGCGCACCCAGCAGGCCGCTAGCACCAGCGCCACGCGGCTAAGTGCATCTTGGTAGTCGCCGTGGCCCGCGCATGCTGCGAGCAGCTGGCGGTACGCTATCACGATCGCGGTCTTCGCCTTCGGAGATGAGACAGAGTGATGGTCGCTCGATTCCAGCAGGTGCTGCGCACGCAGTAGCGTAGTCTCTAGCGCTGCGACTAGCGGGAAATGAGACGCGGCCGCCTGCGTCGCCAGCTGCGCGAGCGTCACGAGCCAGCGGACGTCGCGCGAGGCCGCGAACTGCCGCTCGAGCACGCGTTGCGCCGCAGCGAGCTGCTGCGTGTCCAGATTCATTTTGAGAGCATCAGGTCTCAAATCTGTAAGTTGACGCTGTTCGAATCTAAAAGGACAGGTTAGAGTGTTCAGAGCCCTAAAAAGGACTTTTAGAGTGTCCAGAATACTTTGTGGGATTGTATTGCTTATGAGTGCAACGAGCTGCTGCTGTTGTTCTAAATCTCTTGTATGCCAACTCCACAACTGTCATAACAATAGGTACTGAGCGCGTCGCATGCGCAGAGCGCGCACATTGCGGCAGCTGTTACGACCAAGAGCAGGAAGCGACTCAGCACTCTCAAGATCGTTTTCGGCATGTAAGGGTGTTGCGTGTAATCCGGCTTCACTCTCGTTGGCGTGACTCGATTCTCCGCGGAATACTAGCTACCCAGCCATCGCGAAGTTCATCGCGCGGATCGGGTTCTTCGGCCGGTTCTGAACGCTTTTGCAAATGTCAATGTGCTGCTGTGCGCCGGATGGCGCGAACTTGCGCTGGCAATTCGGGCAGCTCACGAGCGTCGCCTGGTGCTCCTTGAAGCTTAGCACGAGGTTCCGCTTTTCGAGAGGAGTCGACTTGGATTTCTTGGCCCCGAACGTTGCAGCTGTTGCAGCACGGCCAGCCTTCAAGAATGGGGACGTGCTCGTCCTCGGCGTTGTCGGCTGCTGCTGCGGTACGCCTCGACCCCACGATCCTTCCGTGCCAAACACGCGTGGACACACAGCCTCGTGCTTCGCGAGCCGCCCTTCCGCAAAGCTGCGATTGCAGTATCTACACGTCTCCAACTCCTGGTACAGCCCTCCGCTTCCGACGCTGTTGTGACGCTGGCGGCTGGCGTGGCTGCTCCTGCTGTGGCTCGAAGTCGCATCACTCGCAGATCCCGCGCTCGTTCGGCGCCATCGGGATGACGCGGACTCGGTCGATCTGGCGGATGCAGTCGAAGACATGCGCTCTAGCGCTCGTTGCGCTGTGCTGGGGACGACAGTGAGACGTTCTCCGTCTCGCTCACCTCTGTGGTCACGTTTGTGTGTTTCTTCGCGAGCTTCATTGATCACATCAGTGCGTGCCGCTTTTCGGTGCCGATGGAGGAGGAACAGACTGTCTTGCACAGTCGCCGGCGAGTGGTGGCGCGATGAAGTCTCCGACGCACTCGCTTGCTCTTTGTACGCCTTCAGCGCGATAGGCGAAATCTCCACCGGCTTTGCGTCGGGATACGATGACGCGTAGTGCAACGACCGCAGCGTTGCGTCCTCGGACATCAAGCACAGCAACTCCTCGAACTGTCTGTGCAGATCTGTGCGGTTCTCTTGGTGGAACCTGTGCGACCGACACTCTCGAAAGTGGGCCATAGTCGCGGCACTGCCGACTGTCTTCGTCCCGCAGAACGCGCAGAAGAGGAAGTTCTGGTTCTCGGGATGGAGCAGAGTGGTGCTATTCGCTCTGCTCAACGACGCGGAGCTCGAGTAGAACGACGACGTATTGTGGTAGTTGTTGTTGTCGACACCTCGACTGGACGAGAAGGAGCTTGAGAACGCCAGTTGCTTCTGCGGCTGCCGTGACACGAAGCTATCGGGTCTGCAGAGAAGAGCAGGCATGATGAAGCTTTGGTTAGTATGTTTACATATCAGTCTATGAGCACGGACAGCAAGCGCACTTTTTCCAGGACGACTCGCGTGTGCGCCGGTTGTAGTAGTACACCCGCCCTTTCGCTGTGTACGCCTCCTGCCACTCGTCCTCCCCCCCGTCTGTGAGCGTGCTGAAGTTGCTGAGCGTGAAGTTCGAGCGCTGGAAGTGTTCCTGTTGCTGTTGCTGCTGCTGTACTTGACCGGATTCGGACCCGCGGCTCTCCTCGAGCAGCAAGTTCTCTCCCGTCGCTCTGTCCTCGCCGTTCTGACTATCTTCCTCTTCTTCTTCCTCTTCACTGTCATCTTGACGGTCTCCGTCGTCGTCATCGTCTTCGACCTCGCCGCTGCGTTCGTCATACTCGTCGTGGCCAAGTGCAAATTCTGCGTCACGTCCGCTGCTGCTGTCATGGCGAGCGTCGTCGTCTTCGTCCTGTTCCTCTCTGTCATTCTGATTCTCTACTGCGTTACCTTCGTCACCACCCGCCATCGCATTATCAGTACCATCTTCTTTATCTTCAACGTCTGAGTGCGTCGCGTCCGCGTGCTGATCTGCCGGCGACCACCGCGCCTCCATCGCCTCGTGAACGATATCGAAGTAGAACGGTTTCCCATCGGCGCCGTAGTCCACCCCCCAGTCTTCCCGATGCTCGCCATCATCATACTCGCCATCATCATACTCGCCATCATCGGTTTCTCCACCATCTCCATGCCGCAGCGCTCCGATGTCGCTCTCGTTGTTGTCGTCGTCGTCATCAAAGCGACATGTACCCCCGCCGCTCAGGATGCTCAGTGCTGCGCGCACACTTGCCTCCATGCGCCCACTGCTCTCGTGCGCCACCGTCCGCCTATAGACGTCAAGCGTCTCAGCCGACCAGCTGTGGAGCCTGTGGTCGTCGTCGTCGTCGTCGTCGTCGTCGTCGTCGCTGTCGTCACCCGCCGCGTTCGCTGCCAGCTGCTCTTCGCTATACAAGGCGCTGTAGGAGGCGGCGAAGCGCCAGGTCGCGTCGTCGTCGTCATTGCGGTCGTCGCTCGTTGCAGAGCGCGCCGCCGCCGCCTCCAGCACGTCGCTCGCGCGGATTTCGCCCACGCTCAGCTCCGCGTCGCCCGCGACCGGCACCTCGTTGCTGCTCGTGGTCATTGTGGGATAAAACTCCGAGTTCAAAAGCTCGACACATTTTTTTCAAAAAATTGAATCAGAGAGGACGACGGTGCTGCACCATGCTACATGAGATCATGGTTATCTCGCTTCATGACGATGCAGATGCGAATCATACCTGAGTTCACCTGCAGCTCATCCTTGCCGCTCCGTCTATTCTAACCACTCTACTACCTACCTGATTCTGCCTACTTGCTACCAGCGCCAGCGCGTGCACGCGAGGACCAGATTGCTGGTCATAGTCGTCGCTCTGATTGTCGACTCTTCGTTCTTGGTGGCGTCACATCCGGCTCACGAGCACTTTGAACGCCTCCATGATGACCTTGCGGTCGCCCGTTGCTACCTGTTCGGCATACAGCACTGCGAGCTCTGCCGGGCACCCAATCGACGGCAAGTACACGTCCGCGAGGTACCGCACGTACTCGTTCCCGACCGCCTTCACGAGCACCTCCTGGAGCGCCGCGATTTCCTTCATTGTCGCCGAGCTTTCGGCGTCACCCAGGCGAAAGTGGTGGCGCTTCGTGAGCGCGAACATCGCCGCCGTGAACTCCTGTACGACAAACTGCGTGAACGTCGCTTGTCCCTCGGGCGACAGCTTGAGCTCCGGATGCGAAGGCGCGGGCGTGCCGATCAGCCACCGCGCCGCGAGCTCGTGCGCGATCGTGAAGCACGCGCGGTTCGTCGTGGCCTCCGTCACCTCGGCGCTGCCCTCCAGCACGACGCGGAGCACACTCTCAAGCTGTCCCACGTTCCGCTCGCACACGAACACGCCGTCCAGGTTGTGCATCACGAGGTGGAGGAGGAACGCGTAGAGGTACTTCTGCACCTTCTCGCGGTCAAGCTGCGCCGCGTCCTTCGTCTCACTCGCGCCTGCGTACGGCGGCATCAGCGCGCACAGGCGCTGCACGAACACCATCGTTGTCTCCTCGAAGAACGGGAACAGCGTCCCTTTGTACTTGATGATCAGCTGATCCAGCAGCTGCACCACCTCGACGACGTCGACGACTTCGCAGTACGCCATCAAGAGCTGGAGCGCCTCCGACACGTTGGCAAGCAGGTGCTCACTGTCCAGCACCGTGATCAAGCGATGCAGAGTAAACACGACCTTCGAACGTACTGCGAGGTGGCGGGGCAGCACGCGCAGCACGCACGTCGCAGCAGTGAGCACCTGTGTGAACGTCTCCTGGTGGTGCAGCATGCAGTTCGTGCCTCGGAACGCCTTGAGCACGTGTGCGGTCGCATTCAGCAGCGACGCGGCGCGCTCGCCGATGTAATCTTCTGGACGAGAGTGGTTCTGGAGAGCGACGAGCGACGCGTCGAGCGCCTGCAACAAGGGCTCTAGCACCGCCTTCGTGTACTGATACTTGATCTCGGCCATGTCCGGGTCAGAGGACGCCACGAGCGATGCGATCAGTTGTCCAGCCAACTCGAATAGGTACAGCTGGTCGTCCGGCGGGATGAACGACGGATCATTCTTCTTCCGCAACGCTTCCGCGTCGTCCGGCACCACGAAGCGAGGGTGCAACGCCACAAGGATGCCCGCCACGTGGGGGTTCGCCGAGTTCCCGATCGCCTTCACAAGACGCAGGCACAGGTAGCATACGCGCGAGCGAACGTTCACGTGCGGGTTCGTGAGTCCATTTGGCCCAAACATCATCTCCAGCACTGCTGGGATTAGCGCGTTCTGGTTCTGCAGCACTTTGCTGTATCGGACAGTCAGGTCGTAGTACGTGAGCAGCACCGACGGGTGGAACGGAACCGCACCGGCGGATGCCGCAGCACCGATCATATTGCTGTGGATGCGCACCACCATCTCCACGAGAGGGCTGTTTGGCTCCTCGAACGAACTCGCCGTTTTGAGCGTCGTCAGTCCTTCCTTGAAGCGGTACACGAGCGCCAAGAACGACTCCAGGTCGCGGTGGTCGATCTGGCCGAACTGCGGCGGCAGCTCCTGCGCGAGGTTCGCCAAGAACGCCATCGTGTCGAATGGCCGCAGCCGGGTGATGTTGACGTAAATCTTGTACAAACTGCGGCGGTACTCTTCAAACTCGGCTACGTCCGAGTCCGAGTCCTCCTCCGGGTACCGCGTCTGCTTGTAGATGCCATGGAAGATCTGCGGAATGTACTCCGACGGCTTAAAGATGTCCTCAAAGCCGATCGCAGCTGGTTTCCCAGCAGCCGCGCCGCCGCCCTCCGATCGGATCAGCGTGCCGACCGAGTTCACGATCTCAAACACTTCCTCTGATACGTCCTTCGTCTCGTGCGCGAAGAGGTCCCACACGAGCGGCATGAGCTGCCGCAGCATGGTGCTCGCGAGCACGAAGAGCTCGGCGTTCTGCTGGTGGCGGAACGTGTCGATGCACTCGACGAGCTCGAGTCCAATGCCGTTGATGACCTCGCCGATCTCCTCGGCGAATTCGTCGTCGTCCTGGATCGGGAGCCGGCCAATGACGTCGATGATGCTGAGCTGTTGGAAGAGCGCGAGCTTTTTGTCGGCCGGCATCCCTTTATCGACAATCTCAAAGAGACAGTTGGCCGCGGGGCACCGCAGCACCGCGCTGTCGCGCAGCAGCTTGAAGAGCAGCGGGAGGATGCGGTCGTTGACCACGAGCGCGATGTCGACCCAGCTGATGTAGCGCTTGAGCGTCTCGAGCGCGCTGTAGCTGAGATCGACCATGACGGCGCTGGCGTCGCAGTTGACGAGTACGTTGTAGATCGCGTCGACCGTGTCGCTCATGCAAGTGCTCTCGCGCATGGCGTCCTTGATGCGCATGTTGGCGGCAGCGTCCGCGGGCGAGCGCTGCGCGTCGAACTCGACGATCTCCTCGTTGATGGCCACGAGGATGCGGAAGTACATCTCGACCATGGATGCGCCCTGTGGTAGCAACGCGAGCAGCTCCGTGAATGCGGTAGGCCAGCGCGAAGGGTAGTCGCGCTTGATGAGCAGCGTGACAACGACCGCGAGCTTCGTCTTGAGGTACGGCGCGCGCTGCTCCACAAAAGCCACATTGGCGCGCAGCCACGCAAGCAGCTCGCCGCGGATTTGCGCAGCCTCGACGTCACCCGCCGCGCCCTTGGCGAGCGCCTCCTGCAGCGCCTGCAGCGCGTAGAACTTGACCTGTTCGTGTGCCGAGTAGGCGAAGAGCTCGAGAGCCAGGCGCCAGCCACCGGCCGACGTCTTCACCTGCGCACAGAAGCGCTCGGCCTGCGTCTTGAGCGCCTGCGCCGCCGCGTCCTGCGGGCTCGCGCTCGCGTACTGGAAGGCGCACAGCACCGCCTGCTCGAACTCGCCCACGCTCGCCATGCTCAGCTTCTTCTTGGCCACGAAATTTGCGAACTTTCCTGAAATTTTGGGAAAACGGTATCAAGGTCCATCGATTTGAGCATTTGATACCTTGAGTTATCATGGTGTCGATCCGATCCTCAAGATTACAGCAGCAGCGGAGACGCAGGCGAGATGATCACAATCTGACAGTCGTGCGTGGGGGTTTGTGTCGATGCTGAAGACAAAGGAGATGTTGAGGGCGAAACTGCAGAGGCCGCAGGCGGCATGTGCGATGTGGTTCGAGGTGTGGAGAGGGAGTCTTCGCATGAGCTTGGGGAACAGCGGAAACGATCACAAGATGGAGATGGCAGAAGAAGCTGCGATACATCGATTGCGCTTTATGCGAGTTTCTTCGTGTGACAACTCGTCGAAGCTGTAGCCGCTGCGCACTCTGCTGATAGTTGCAACCAGCAGATAGGAAGGAAGGTCGACTACACATCCTGCGGCTGGTGTCGATAAACTCTTGAGGCGTGCTTCTGTCGAATGTCCAGGAGACGTTCGTGACTTTGTTCGGCGCGAAATTGTTTTGCACACTGGACCAATCCGAAGTGTCTCTGAGCGGCAAGTGCGAGGCGGCGTCCAGGCTTCATACCAGTTCTGGAATCCGACTTGGGGGATGCAAAGTTGTTGACTCCTGCCGCTATCTGGATTCGTTGTACTGTGCATTTCGAATGCCCGTGCGTCTTCCATTGCGAGGCTGGCAATGGAAGACGCACGTATGTGACGCCAGGTCTCGTATCGTTGAACTCTGCTATCTGCATGTTTAGGACGCAGTCCAATAAAACGGCTGCTCTCTTCATTGCGCCGGGTCCCGCTTGCAAGCTTTAACGGTGGGAAGCTCTCGCGTCAAGGTCCGACTTGACAGAACGGAATACTGAGGAGCGGCGATCGCACTTCGCGATATGCTCCGGATGCGCGACCTTGTGGACGAAAACAAGTCGCCCGTCCGCGGGTGTGAAGGTGTCGAGGAGTCCAGGAGCAGCATTGTAGCAGCAGCGCGTCCCGACGACGAGCTGCGCCCCGCTTGCTTCGCCGACGCAATACCACGGATCTCCCCGCTGGAAGATAATCGTGGAAGGTATCGAACCGCTCGCCACCAGCGGCTTGCCTATTCAAACGAGATGCAAGCTGCAGGAACAACAGGAAGCATTCCAATCGACAATGTCTTGACGCCACTTCGCTGCGACGAAAGCACCCAGCTGAGCCTCGACCAAACCGCAACGGTTTCTCCAACGGGAAGCTGGGGCTCGCCCACCCCAGGTCTTGACATGCTCAGCGCACAAGTACTTGATAATCGTGGCAAGAGGGCTAGCACCGCCACCAGCAGCGACACCAAGCGCCGTCAACAGCTCAACGAGGCGTCCAAGCGATGCAGGAAGCGCCACAAAGACGAAGGCGTGATGCTCCTGAGCGAGATCGAGAGTCTCCAGCAAAAGGTCGGACTGCTGCGCAGCAAGCTTGACGCTCCTGATCTCCCATCAGCAAAGGAAACCAAGAGCGCTTGCTACGAGAACTTCCGGCTGAAGCGCCACGCCAAGTTTCTCGAAGACAAGCTGAGGGAGCACGAGCGTTGGTTGCGACGCGTTCGGAGCCTTATGATGGCGGCGCCGCTCTTCGACTTTGCTGCAAAGCATCACATACGCCATGGGGACAGACCCGATCGTCAGCACATCGCAGCATCGGTTCCCGAACTGGCATATCTTGATGAGTGCCGCATCGACTGTGAACGTGGCTCGTTCTCGCGCGTTTTGGTGACCCAGCGGATGAAAGAAGCAGTGCGATTAGCGTCCGAGAACGCGGCCGCATTGCTCGCAGAAGCCGAGAGCCAGAGTTCGCGCTTCCAGCGTCAGCATGTATCGAGAGGGTGGACAATGAGCACGACGAGCAACAATTCGCTACTCGCCTTTCGCTGCGAGCGGCATCTTCCGATTGGCTCGCTGGCAAAAGACGTCGCATTCAAATTCTGGCGCTCGCTGCAGCGCGATGACATCTTGCGCACGTTCATACCGGTGATCCAAGAGTCGGTGGTCGCCCGGAAGGACGAATCGTGCTCGATAACACGTCGTTTGCTACAGCACTCGCCGAACGGACAATCGTACATCGCTGTCACGATCGAGTCGATCGAGCGCAATGATCGCTCGAACGCTGACAATACAGAGGCGTGGCAGATCTCGGTCGACGTGCTCGATGATCAGTATCTGTGGCGCCTTGCAGTCGAAGCAACAAGTGACGCGACATCTCACGTTCCTCCCAACCAAGCCTCGGTCGCGCGGACTGCTGATGATGAGTATCCGCACTGCAACTCGACAGCAACTGGCAGGTTCACGATCGCGTTTCGGGTGTTGCAGAGCATTGGCGGCGGGGCGAGCGTGGAGTTCGCAGGGTGTATGCAAGTGGTGGATCCATGCCCGAAAGACACCACATCGCTCAAGCTACTCCAGTACCTCGTCCCGCTGCTACCAGTATACGAAGAGTTGCATTTGGTGTGAGGCGTTCAAGGCCGCAGGGTCCATAGTGTCTTGTGAAATGCACATATTTGATGCGGCTCCACCGAGTACAAGCCTTGATCTCGTCGCTTGGGCGCGCTCTCTACTTTCTTGGCAGACCTCTTAGCCAGTTTCTGCGCGCGACTTCGCCTTCCTTGGTCGAGTGTGACCGGATGAAGGGGACGCAGACTCTTCATCGGACTCCCAAAACGTTGCCGGCGCTCGAGACGCCGTGTTAACTGGCGAAAGCATCGGCGCGACCATCTTTTCGGTCGAGTTCGCGAGTTTCTGAGCCATCCACGACAGAATCACATGCATGATGTCGTGGTGTTGCTCGCTCAAGTCGATCAGATCCTTTGTCGGGATCTCAAACAACGTCACGCGTCCAACGGCGACCGCTTGTCCATGCAGACCGGTTTTCGGAACAAATGACTGCAAGACAACATTGACGATAAAAGTTCAGGCAGTGATGCGGTGATGTCCAAATAACGCAACTCAGTGCGCACCTCTTCTCCGAAACAGTCGCCATCACGAAGCTCCAGTGTCGACTGTACACCGGAATGTTGCTGCTTGATCGAGATCGTGCCGTCGATGATAGCGTAGACGTTGTGCGCCGCGGCACCGTCTTCGTAAAGCGTCTCGCCGTGGTTCAACGTGATCACGCGTGCCAACTGAGCAGCTAGAGATACCTTGTCGTCGTCGAGGTTCTTCATCAGCTGGGAACCCTTGAGACAGATACACTTCTCGAAGTTCGTGTAGTCTGATCCGTCCGTCAGGCCGAACATGCCGCGTGACGATAAGCTCTCCGGTTTGACGATTGATATCAAGCTGGATGGAGACCCTTGGAAACTCAGGTTCCGCGCTCTTCCACTCGGAGCAGACAAGGGCGCTCCTGGCTGTGAAGAACGCGAGCGCCCGATATTGTACAAGAACGACTTGGCCGCTCGATCGACCGAGAGCACTGCTCGAAGGTCAGAAGTGAGTGTCTTGGTCGCCGTGACCAAAGGATCGTCATTGCTATTGGTACGCGCGCGGGCCGCGACTGTAATCACTGACGCTCTGCGATCGCGACGAGGAAGACATCCAGATTGCGCAATAGCTCGCAGAGGCTACAGTAGACGAACCATACAGTCGTTAGCTTCGACCAGTTAACTCATCGCGATTGCATCGAATCCACCACATTCTTTTCATATCACGAACCTCAAAGTACAGCCAGCGGAGTGATGAAGCGACCGCGTTCAGCACGCCGCGGGACACTCGAGGTGTCTCTCGCATCAACGCATCAAGATCATCCCGGGAAACACTCAACAAAATGCAGTCGGCTACCGCGGTGGCAGAAGAAATGTGTTTCCCAGCATGGAGACTGTGCATCAGCAGCGCGGCTTGACCGACACAGGCGCCATATCCGAGTTCCGCGAAAATCCGCCGCTCCTTGTGCAGCTGAACTGTCCCGGAAGCAACCACATACATCGCAGTGGCTGAATATCGTGATGCAACAGCACCAAGAAACAATGTTAGCAACAAAAGACTTGCCAAACAGCATTCCTGCATGCAGAGCACCCACCAAGCTCGCCTTCCCTCACGATCGTTTCCCCGCTCGCAACTTTGATCGGAACAAAGTGGTGCGACAGCACACGCAAGATACCAATCGCGCAGACGTTTTCGAACAGCGACGAGTAGCGAAGGCAGTTCGAGATCTGTTTGCAACGCACGAGTCAGTAAGTAACTGTGGTAGCCGATGTGCCGATATGTTATGCGGACAGTGCGGATGAACGCGTACCGCGATTCTGGAGATCAGCGGCGGAGCACACTCTCGCACAACAGGGACGCACTCGTACGAGAGCACCTCAGGGTGACTGCAATAGAAAGGATGTTAGCGTCGTTTTTCACAATCGAGAAATCGATAGTGTGATGCACCTGTGATACGTTTCGACGAGCAGCTCCTTCGTCAGCTCGTTGACCGCCAATTGCGGCAGAATACTCGTTTCAAAGCGTGATTTCAGCTTCTCGCTCAGACATTCAGCGTGGTCGGCGGCGATGTGCAAGAAGTACTGCAGTGCCAGTGCTGACAGCTCCGCGTGAGGCTTTGGGTGGCTTAGAACGTCGAGCAGAATGTCCACGCCATTTTTTCCCGCAAAGAACTCCACCACATCTCGCTCCATCTGCTTATTCGTCCGCACAGAAGACGAGCATAAGCGGCATCAGTCGGCGAATGCATCCTAGGTACTAGTAGCTGACGCGCAGAGCGCGCACCTTGGCTGTCGATTTGGTGGATGCGCTCTGCGGAAACAACAACGGGAGAACAAGAGTCTTGTACGACGACGGCAGTAAGCTTTCCAGCACTTCCTGCTCAAGCACAAGTACGCGTTGGTCAGCTGCGCACTGGTTACAGACTAGTTTTGCGCCCACTCTACCATCGCTTACCTGAATCGCTGAGAGAACCTGCGGCGCGTCAGACTGCAGTCCTTCCAAGATCACCGACACGTTGAACGCTTTCGGGAAGCCGGTCGAGAGCAGCTTGAGCAGAAGGCGCTGGGTGTCGTGCAGGCTGTGTTCGACGTGCTGTAGGAGGAGCGGGGATGTCTCTTCGATGTTCGTCGCAGTTCGCGGGCAGATCTGGTTGAACAGCTTCAGCGCATGCCGCATCTCATACGCTTGCCGGATCTTAGTGTTCAGCGCTTGGTGGATTGAGCTCATGGCTTGCGAGTGCGCGTGCATTACTTTCTCGTCAGTCGAAGAGGTCTGTTCACAGAATGGATGCGAGATGTTAAGGTCACTGTGCTGCATAAAGGTAAGTTGACACCTACAGCAACGACATACCAAGGTGAGCAGAGCATCCACCGCCAGCTCTTCTAGCTCTGCGTCTTTGCTGAACAGCTGATGAAGGATGTCGATGTCGCCTTCGTCACCACTATCGTTCGGCTCCCTCACAATCGTTGGAGAAACAATTAGCGCGTCGATCAGGGACAGCAGCAGGCTGAGCTTGTCTTCGAGTGGGAAATTGCTCGCTTCGAGGACCTTCAGGGCGCCTGTCAGCGCTTCCCGCTTCTGTTCGACACTACCCGCATCAAAAGTCGCAACCGTTTTTTTCGGGAACTGAACAATGGACTCGATGTACTGCGACAGCGTTGCCCAGAGAGCAGCAGGGTCGAACCACTTCAGCGCCGCCACCACTTCCGAGCGGAGGGCAGAATTCGATAGGTGCTTTACAAGCGCCGGGATCAGCATCCGCGAGTTACGAGAGCTGTGCGAGCAGGACTCCACAGCTGCTTGCACGATCTGCGGCGAGGAATGGTGCAGCAAGTACACCAAGAATCCGTCTCCTAGCAGCTCGGGGAGCTCTTTTCCGACAATCTTGAGACACACGACGCGAGATTCGGAGTCCTGATTGAGTAGTACGTGTCAGTGGACACTGATCCCATATACAACGGCGCAAACTGCACAAACTTACCTTGTCGTCGTGAAGTAGTCTCTGGAGAATCACGTTCGCTTCTTCGTCCATCCAGTCCGAAAGACGAAGCAGAGCCACAGCGGCGCACACAACCACTGACTTGTCCTCGTTGCTGCTCTGCACAAGCTTGCTGAGCATCTGTGAGCACTTTTCCGAGTCCGCATTGTATCGCTCGTAACCGCACGCTAGAATCGCCGCGACGCGTAGCTGTCGCGGAACTGCGAGCGATTTGTCTTTGATCATCATCATCAGGTCCATGGTGTTGAAAATGCCCGACGGAAACGTGCTCGCGTCCGGCACAAAATACGACTCTTGAGCGTGCAGCACGAACTGCCGCTTGGCCGCAGTGTGCAAGCTCAATAAGCGCAGCTTTGTGTGAAGCGGCGTCACCGAGTCGCCGTCCCTGCTGTTTTTGTAAAACAGCGCTCGCAGTTCCTGTTGGCCAACGATATGCAAATGGATGAGCTCGCCGTCATACGCAGCAGCAGTGTTGACCAAGATACGTACTTGCGAGAAGAGCCCAATGTGCTCGTGCGAAAGTGAGCTCAAGACATAGTTCACTTGGTTTTGAGCGCCACCCACGAGTGTCTCCTTCACCAACGCGATCTGATTGTGGCACACACACACATACACACACACACACATCCTTCAGTTCGCAAGTGCGCGAACAAAAAGTATACGTGCCTCAATATCTATACCTGATCTGGGGTGAAGTCCACAAGTGGAGAGGTCAAGTCCAAGTAACCCTGGCGCAAGGATGAGTAGAACTCGGCCGCGTACGACTGGCGCGCTGCGAGAGCGTCCACGAACCAGGCGACAGCAGCAATGGCCATGATTGCACTACACACACACTAAGTGAGCAGCGATGATAGCTGACAAGACGTGCATGATCGGAAGTATCGCACCTCATCGATGTGGCTCCCAAGATCATCATGACGGTCTCAGTAGTCAGGAGCATCGAAAACACCGCGCCGAAAATGCGCGAGAGGGAACGGAACGGTCCGTACACGAAGCTCTTGAAGTGCGCCCGCTCGGTCGCGTTGAACGGTAGCCAGAGCAGTTCGCGCGCAGGGTTGAAGATCGACAGCGAGATTGCGTTGTAGAGTGCGCGCGTGAAAACCAGCGAGTACACTGACTGTGAGCAGACGGCACACATACGCCATCGAGAGTGTGTGAGAGAGGAGATCTGTTGACAGCAAGTGCGTCTACGTCGGAAAACGTACGTTCGATGCGTACGTGGATGCTCCGAAGAGGAAGACGGTCGCTGGCAGCGTACTGATACCGTACATAACGCCGAAGCGCGTGAAGAACGGGCCAGACGCCAGCTGCATGGGGATCATGAGGAAGCTCTGCACCGCGTTGATCCTGGTTAGTGACGCCTTCACCTGGTCTTCCTCTTGGCGTGAGAGCACGGACAACGTCGTGTTGTCCACAAGCACGCGCACGACGGTTGCGAGCATGTCGAAGAAGCAGATGTGCTTGAGATAGTTGCGACCCTGGATCTCCGCGACAACCGCCGCCATCGATGATGTCGACGTGTCATCGTCCGCCGCTTTCTTCTCAGACTTAGCAACAGCACTATCAGCAGCACCAGCAGGTGTCACGGGTGCCGTCGGAGCAAAGGTTCCGGCGGACAAGAAGAGCACGGCGGCCATGATCAGCTGCAGCGCTGCGCCGACCAGCAGGTTGACCTCCGTGGGCAGCGCGCGCGCCTGCACTGCCGGGAGCACCGCGAAGCTTGCGAGCAGGCTGCCGAGCGTCGAACCAAACGTGATGAAACCAAAGAACTTCTTGGCCTGCGCCACGTCAAAAGCCTTGGCGCACAGGTCCCAGAACTGCTGCGTGAGCAGCTGCGCCGATACCTCGAGCCAGATGTAGAGCGCAACGGACGTGAGTCGGGCGGCCGCGGGCGCCAGCAGCGACGCGAGCGAGAGCGCTGTCGTGCCCGCCGCCAGCGCTGCTGGAGCGAGCGCGTAGAGCAGCCCGGCGGACGCGCCGCGCCGCGCGAGGTGGGCGAGCAGCGCTGACGCGTGTGTGAGTGCGAGCGCAGTGGTGAGCGCCAGCAGCAGCGTGAGCGCGGCCACGCTGCCGGCGCCAAAGCTGCGCAGGAAGATCGTGTCGCGCGAGATGGTGCCGAGCACCGCGACGCAGCACTGCAGCGCGAAGAGCGCGCCGAAGAACGCCACGCGCGCGACCACTGGCCACATCTTCGACAGTGAGAAAATCAAGGTGGAAGGGTCGGAGCGACGTGAGGAGATAACAAGAAGTGAGACCTTGACTTGACACTGCAACAAGTACTGCAACTTCACGGTGTAGCAAGATTTTGCAAGATAATGAGGAGAAGTGATTAGGCAGCAGAAAGACAAATGCGTAGTAGTACATAGGCAGGAAGTACGGTCGCAAGTAGGCGCTGTCACGGGCGGAAGCCGGCGTACGCCTTCTCGAGGATCTCCTTGCGGATTTTCGGGTAGTCCGGGTACAGGTCGAGTACCTTGTGGCACACGTCGACCGCCAGCACAAACTTCTTCGCCTTGAGGTAGTTGAACGCGAGCTTGTAGCCGATCGACGCGCTCGCCTCGCCCTCGCAGCTCCAGGCTTCCTGGTAGCACTCGGCGGCGTCAATATACGACTGCTCCTTCTCCATAATGAGCCCCAGCAGCTCCCAGGCTTTGCCCGACGACTTGTTGTGCATCAGCGCCTTCTTGCACAGCTCCTGCGCGAGGTCGTACTTGGAGCGCCCGACATAAATGTCCGCGAGCAAGAGGTAGCTGCGCTCAAAGTCGTCCGCGAGAGACTGGTCGTATGGCATCTTTGCAATGCGCTTGAGTTGGTTGCGTGCCTTCGGCTGCTGCTTCGTGAGCATGTACGCAGTTGCGAGCCCCAGCAGTGCTGGCACGTGATCGCGATCGATCGTCTCGAGGATCTCCATGAAGAGTTGAATCGCCTTCTCCAACATGCTCTTTGTCCGAATCGCAAGCACAGCGTATGCTTCGAGGATCTTGATTTTCGCGGTGCGCTCCCCCTTCGATGGCAGCTCGTCCAAGAGCGTGTTAGCGATGCGAATGTTTTCCGTCTGCTCCTTCGTGTTCCCGCTCTCGCTGCCTTCGACCATCTCCCATAGGTTCTCGTTGTCCGGGTTTAGGTAAATCTCGACCATGTTCACGAGCGCGCGCTCGCCCCACTCTGGATCGCGCCGCGCAAGGTTGAGCTCCTCAATTGCTTCGCGCACATTGTTCTTATAGCGCGCATAGAGTCCCTTGCAGAAATGGAGTCCGGGCGAGTGCGCGACGCGCACTCCAGAGCGCTCGGCGAGCTTCAGGTACCTTGGTGCGTCCGCCAGCTTGCCTGCTCGACGCAGCATGATGATGAACCGACTGAGAGCTGCGAAGTTGTCGGGCTTGCTCTCGAGCAGTTGCTGGAAATGATAGATTGCCGACTCGTTGTCCTCCTTCTGAAGCATGATGTCCGCGAGCATGATCGCAGCCTCCTCGTTTGACGGGTTCAAGCGCAGAAGTGTTGTGCATCGCACTTGACACTGGTCGAAGTCGCCTGTTTGCTGGTAGGTGCGCGCGAGGAACAGGATCGACTGCTCGTGGGTCTCATCCGAACGCAGCGCGAGCGTGCAGTACTTGAGAATGTTTTCTTGCTCTGCTGCGAGTCCTTTGTCGGCGTAGATCGAAGCAATCTGGAAGCAAGTGTCAGCGATCGCGCGCTTTTGCTTGGCTAGCACGTCTGGCTGCTCGTTCTTCTGCCGGTCAAGGATCAGCTTCTGGATTGAGTACGCTTTGAGCAGGGACTGGATCGAAAGCTCTTCGTTGCCTTTTCCCTTGTAAATCTCTGGTAAGATTAGCTGGAGTTCGACGACTTGCAGCAGGTCCGAGATCTCCTCTGAGTCATTCGATGGGGCCTGTTGGATTACGCGAAGTGCATGGTCGTAGTGCCCCAGTTTCGAGTACAGATCAGCCAGGTCTTTGCGCAGCACAAGGTTCGTCGGTGCGAGCTTGAGCGCGCTCTCGTAGTAATCGAGCGCCTTGGTGTAGTCATGCTTGGAGATGAGAACCTTGCCGATCCGTCCTGCGAGAGTCGGGTCGTTCGGACTGAGTGCTGCTGCTGCGCGAAACGAGTCGATCGCCTGGTCCAGCATCTGGATGCGCAGATACGCCTCCGCCATGCTCACATGCGTGGCGTGACACGGGTTCATCGCCACAAGTTCCTGGTGCAGGTACGAACGACGTCAGCACTCGATGAAAGAAGCCACGAGAGCTTGTAATGGCGACATACAGCGACTCGAGCTCAAACAAATGGCACTGACCTGGTAACATCGAGAGTAGAGATTCTTGTCCTTGCGGTACTGCAGATATATGTCTGCCTTGATCATTTGCGCCTTGGAAAACGCCGGTGATGTTGGTGGTACGTTGCTCAGCATCGCGATCGCTGCATCAAAATCACCGCGCTTGATTGCAAGTTCGCTGTTCGCGACGAGCACACGCACTTCCTGTGTCGTCCCTCTGTGCAGCCCCGCAGGTCAATGTGACACATTAGGTAAGTCAACACTTGACTATTGAACGAACTGACAGGGCACCACGGACCTGAAAACTTCGAGAGCTTCACGGACAATTCTTGTCGCTTCCGCGACATCATTCAGCTGCGAGAGTACCTGCGCCAATTGGATGTAGACTGAGGCTTTGTCGAAGAGCGTCACTCCCGGCAATGCGGAACTCGCAGAGAGAGCGACGCTCCCAGTTCTATCGCCTTTGCGACGGTTTGCTCCAAAACCACTACTCGCCCCACTCGCTGCCGTTAGCATCTTCATCGCGGTTTGCAGGGTCTGCAGTGCATCACGAATGTCGCCACTGTTCTCAAGAAGCTTCGCTTTGATAATGAGGTACGAGAGCGACTGACGAATCGAGAAGTCATGACTCAGCGCCAGATCCAGGCACCCAGATGCCGCGCGAAAGTGCTCTCGCTCGAGGCAGATGCGTGCTTGCATCAAGTGCGCTTGCGAGTGACCAGCATCCATTTTGATGATCTGCGGGCGACAAAGTGGAGAAAAGGGTTTGTTCGTCAATGTGGCCTGCCAGCACTGAATACTGAATCGTATCGCACAATGCAGCACAAACCGTGTTGCAGACATTGTACGAATCGTCGAGGCGCATTGAGGCAAAGAATGCCTGCGCTAGGATGAACTGTGCGCGCACAAAGCCCGGAGACTTGTTCAGGAGCTTTTCAAGTGTGCTGATACCCTTTGCCACGACGGCAGCGGATGAGTCATCGCTCGAGCCGCTCGGTCCAGTGACGTCTTGAGTTAGAAACTCGGTTGCGACCTCCACGAGGAAGATTGGGTTGAGCTGACTCATAAGTTCGTGCGTGGACACGTCGGCGAGCTGGATCGAGTCCTTGAGTTTGTCCATGTGGATCTGTAGAGCTTTTTGAAGGAGCTTTACTTGTTTAGTGCGGTCCTTCTCCTTCTGCCAGCTCAGGAGTGCCTGGAGGAACACGAAACCCGCGCTCGCACCAATCGACTCCTGAATCACGCTCAAGAACTCCATTTGCTGGGATGCATCGTCGAGCTGACCGAGCTTGATCTGGCAGTAGATGAGACCGTGGAGCGCGACTTCGTTCGACTCGTCAAGCTTGAGCGCTTCCTTGTACGACTCCATCGCTTCAGGGTAGTCTTCGAGAAGTGAGCGCTGATACCCGCGTTCAGCGCGGAACTCGCCACTCTCAGGGTTGAGCTGCACAGCCTGTTCTATAAGCGCCAAGTTGCACTGCAAAACTTCTGGATTGCGATCCGAGAGCCTCGCGTTGCACTTGGCGATCTCGTGAAAGAGCTCCGGATTAGATGGCTCTGCTTTCCTGAGCGCATCAAAGAGCTCGCGGATCTGCTGGGACGCCTCCTTCGCCCTGCCTTCACGCGAAAGCAGGAAAAGGATCATGATGCGGATTGCCTCGATGTCCCGAGGGTTCTCCGCGAGCGCGCGCTCGACGCTGTCGATACTCTGCTCCCAGTTACCCATCTTGAGCAGAATCAGCGCCTTCTCGCTCACGGAGTGCTTGAACCACGAGAACTTAACGATGATCTCGTCGAAGCACTCGAGCGCTTTTGGATACGCTTTCTTCATGTCATGATACTTGGCAATACCGAGCAGGAGCTCTGCGTCCTTGCGACTATAGTGTGCGAATAACCGGATCAGTGTCGATGTGAAGGCCCAATCAAGGATGCACCTACACCAGGTAGCAGGAGCTGCACTCACTCTTTAATTTTCTCGAAGAAGTTGATGGACGCATCGCGAAGGTCGGCCTCGCGTTTGGACTTGGGTTCGACCGTGAGATCGACCCACCCACGTAACACGATCGCTCGTTGCTGCACTTGCGGGTCCTTGGCGAGCCCCGGTCGTCCGTTCACGCCGCCCAGCTGCTCGAGGATCTTGCGCGCCTTGCCGTGCTCCTTGAGATGCCAGAAGAAGGTTGCGCAGAGCAGCAGACTGTGCTCTGTCGCCGTCTCCTCCGCCATGCATACCTGGAGCTCGTACTGCGCGATTTCTTCATGGTCGACGTGTTTGCACTGGTTGTGCGCGTAGATGAGCGCGTGGAGGCACGGCAGCTCCACCTCCTTGCGCTTCTTGAGGTTCTCAAGCTCTCGGATTGCAGACGAGTAGCTGCGCTCGAGCACGATGCCGAACGCACGCCAGAACATCACGGTCGGGTCGCTCCCTTTCTTCTCGAGGATATCCTCGCACAGTCGCTGCACGTGGTCATACCATCCCTTGCGCAAATAGTAATTGATCAGCACGCGCGGGTCCAGCGGCACACTCATGCCGCAGAACCTCCAGGGCTTGGTGGCGCAGAGTCTCGAGACTTGGCGTGTGCAAAGATTGCTTCATGCTCGACTAGGAAGAGCCGCGACTCTTCGTGATTGTGAATTTTCAGTACACAGTGGAGGCACTTGGCCGAACGATGCTACCACTGCCAGTCTACATCATTGTCGTCGTCGACTTCTTCGGCTCGCGCAGAAGGAAGCGTCGAAGGACCCGATTCAACTGGAAGCTCCTCTGGGATGTCGTCTACTGAGGCGCTAGGTAGTCCTAGCGGTGTGATCTCGGCATTGTGGACATTCTCTTTGCTGTCCTGACTTTCGGCTGCTTTACTTCGTGTCGGGGAGATGGGTACGTCGAGAGCAGAGGAGAGTGGTGGCGCGTTGCTTGGATCTTGAACGACATGTGACCGCAGCGTGTGCTTCTTGGGCGCGAACGGGTCCTTGAGCCTGTCTTCTGGCAGGAGCGACACAAGTCCGTGATCTTCGCAAACAATCACAAACGCATCCATCGAGAGAGCGAACGATTGATCCGCTCCACCCATGAGTGCTTCGCGAAACATGCGCAGAATGCGGCGATCACTGAAATCGGGAACGCGTGTCCGGATGATCGCCGTGAACTCACTGAACGACAGCACGCGGTCGTGGTTTGTATCACCCTAGGTTGACGAGACGCAAGTACCACGTAGAATCAGCAAACAGCACATTCACCACAGACTCGATAGTAGCAGGTGCGATCGTACCGCGTCAAACAGGGCAACAAGATCGCGCTCCATCACCTCTTGTTGCTGCTCGAGCGCGTCGAGAAGCAACAACAGCACCTTGTGCACATCCGCGACAATCCGTGGTCTCCGCTTCAGCTCCTCCTCACCCACTTCTTGGTAGGCGTTCGCAGTACCGCCTTCACTAACACCCAAGCCCTCGCCTGACAGCATCGCGCGCCGCATCTCGGCACGAACTGCAAGGCGATTACCTGAGGCTTCCGTGACTGTTCCGCCCGCATAAATTGCAGTGCTGTGCTCCACCTCTCTGCAACAACGCACGACGCTCTCGTCCGGAAGATAGCTGATATACCACTTGAGCGTGTTGACTGCGTGATCGAGCGGAATCCACTTGGTGGTCGGCTCGAGCTGTATTACATGTGAAGGCTCGGCTCCTTTGATCTTTGTTCCGGTAGCACGAGCGTGATGCTTCTCTCCTTTCGATTTGGCAGCTGGTGGTGGAGGTCGAAGAAGGTAGAACCGCGCTGTCAAGAACACATGCAGGAAGCTCATGTTGAGGTAGCCTGAGCGTTTTCGCTTGGATGGCGCTTGTGCCGCGTTTGCTGCTGTTTCGTCGCGGCTACCGGTTACCGCGTTCTCACTGCCGCTACTGCTGCTGCGATGGTCAGCTCCGCTAGGCTGCAGCAGGTTAAGAAACCGCGCAAAGAGTTTGACATGCGAGCTGCGACGATAGGTGTTCTTGACTGAGATGAGCAGCCGATAGAGGGCCACCTCGGCGGTCTGGCGTAGCCCGTGCGTCTTGAGGAAGTACTCGCAGATGAACTTAGACTGGTGGTAGATGCATAGAAAGTAAGCTGCCTTTGATATCTCGCAGGGTACATCGAGTGCAAAGCGGAACGTACGAATTCTTCGCGTGCTACCCCGTCAGCCTCGTCGACCTTGTCACAGGCGAATTTGTCGTCGTAGATCTCTTCGATCTGCGTGATCACCTGCTCAAGCGAGTAAAACGGAAACGCCATGACGGATTTGGGGAGATTGGAGAGGAACAGCAAGATCGGAGTCGGGAGCTGCCTGTCGGCATGCTGTTAGTGTCGATAAGAATATGCTGCGTCGAGCTTCTTCTATCCACGCACCACTGCTGCTCAATGACCTCGATTCGCTTCGCCTCTTTCTTGGATATCTTCTTTCCCCGCCTTACCGACCACACCTCGAAGAACTTGATGCATCATCCAATGATGAGAGAAGAAGAAACATAACTCAGACATGACGCTAGATCAACTCGTCGTACCTCCTCGTCGCCCTCTTTTGTCAGTGAACCGCTACCAGAGAAAGCTTTAGTATTTGTAATCGGCCGACCGCGGCAATTCTTGCACATCACGAAAGCGCTGAACCGCCTCCAGAGCATCCGATGCAGTGCACTTTTCGAGACGTAGCGTGGAATCCCGTCCTTTGAGTGGCAACGCGAAGATCGTGAGAAGATGCAGAAATCGTAGTGTCACATCCATGAACATTCTCTCACCTGCACATCCCAGAGTCCGTCATCATCAACCTCGGTCTGGCTCGAGCTTGTCTCGAGGACAGCTTGACTAGTCTCGATTGCGAGTTGTCGGATCGTCGAGTCCTGCTTCATGATCACCGCGTCCTTCTTGTGGAGTGTGTTGCTTGGAGTGGAGACAAACAAATTTACACGAGAGAATGGGATCATAAGATATGAGAGCATAAGGTGCTTACCGCTCTCGCATTGTAACCTATCAGATCTCGACCGTACCGCATCTCATCCACAATGTGCTTCTGCTGCTCTCGCATCTACTCACGCGAGCCATATCCTCGTCAGTTCATGTTGTATTACAGTCGGGACACAGATAGCGCACCAGCTCTTGTTGACTCCGCTCGTACTGCACCATGTCCTCGTGCTTTTTCTACGTTGACAGTCAAACAAGACATTTAGCAGGAAGTCTCTCTTCCAGAAACGTACTAGAGTGTAATGCGTAGCGATGACGAACACGAAGGTGCACAAAATCGCTCTGCAGCGCACGCTCCCGTATTCGCAGCTCCTCTTCCGCACATGTGAGCTCCCGCACACGTTGCTCCAGGTCTCGCTGTGCCGAGAGCTCCGCACTGGCGTCGTCCATTCGCTGTTCTAGATCGCGGAACTGGATCTGCTGGGTCTTAAGAACGGCATCTTTTGCCTCGACAATCTTCTTGAGCCTTAAGCACTCCTCTTTCTTGGCCGCGTGCAGCTCTCTCCAGCGCGCGACCGACGCCTTGTCGGCCATCCGTTCGCTTTCATGTTCCTATGAGGTCATACCATGGTCCAGCGTCAGTAGCTTTGGATTCACCTTCGACCAAGCGAGTGATGGCATGCGCCGTATCGCATTTCGACGCACCTGTTCGTACTTCCAGTACATCCGCAGCGAGATCTCCATAAGCTTCTCAAAGAGCTTGAGGTAGTTCTCTTCAATGCGAAAAAGTGTATGACCGAGCTCTTTGCGGTGGCCCATCGCATCGCGCGCGACGGCCTTGAACTGAGTCGATAGAGTCTAATACAAATACAACAAGCAGATGCATGCGCCTGGTCGTGTTCATGAACGCCCAGAGCATGTGGAGTATCTCCCAGCTGTCGAAGAGTGAGTGAGTGGGTAGACCCTCGTACCCGGATTGTCGAGATTGCCGTGAGGATCTCCGGGTCCCGTTGGATGCGCTCGATCTCCCGCTTCTGCAGAGCCGGGTCGTCCAGCAGCGCCGACTTCGGGAGATACTTACCGGTCACTCGGTGGCACAACGCACTCGCGTACGTGAACAGCTCGATGTTCTCTGGTGCCTCGAGTGTCTTGAGATACTGTAGCTGCGTACGAAGGTGCTGGTGGTGGAGCTTTCGGTGACTTTGCTGTCGTTCGTCGCCGGATTCCGTGATGGTGGTAAGCGTTGGTGACGACAACGAAGTCGCCATGGTACTTCCGCTACGGTCACTGTCGCTCTGCTTGGAGGGCGAGAGTGGGAGTAGCGTCTTTGTGTTCCCATTACTGGACGTCAGTAGGTCGGTGATCACGAACCCCGCATCATCTGTCTTTGTGGCAGAAGTCGCGTGCAGCAGTGCAGCCTCCGAAATGCTCGCGCTCAGCGCTTTACGTTTGCTGTCTGCATGCTGTCGCGCCTTCAACACGGCGCCGGGCGAGCGCTGCATGGTCAGTCAAGCCAACTGCTTCTCAAACGTTGCGCCTCCTTTACCAATTATAAAGACCCTGACTACAGCTTCTACTGCGTCGACATCTCCACATGAGCCTCTACGCTACAGCTCTGAAGAACGGCAGTCACCACCCGGTTTCGAAGAGCTGATGGCTAAACTCCGCGGTGTTGGCGACACCGCATATGATGCGCATGCTGAGCCACTGGAGTGACAAGAGCAGACAAAAGTTCTTCACCAGGATGTTCCTGGGTGCACTGACATCTCAATGCTGCATTCTTCGGCAAGTTGAGCAGTGGAAGAGGATGAGCTGTATGTTCATGAAGCCGCAGTGCGAACATGTCTTTGAAGCGTATTCCTCGACTTCGAGCAGTGTCAGCTAGAGTTGGTTGAGCAAGAGTTTATCGAAGCTGAAGCTCTAGTAAGTTCCTTCGATTAGTCGACTCGCAAGTTTGATGTGTCTGTGATGTCATGCTTGCACCCATGCAAGCAAGTGGCTTCCTTGCTATTTTCTCGCTCGCTCTAGTTTATATGATATGGCGACCTGGTGATGATGCCTGTCTCTCGGATGGGCTTCGTGTGATGAGTAGTTGCATGTGTGCTGTGACAGGTACCCTCGCGTGCCGAAGCGGGTGCTGGAGTTTGTTACCGCTTGCAGGTACGATCCCGACCAACCATTCGAGCAGCTTCTTCTTGAGCGTCGCGCAGCTGTTGCGTGAGAGCTCAGCGTTACCCTCCTTACCACCAGTCCCTCCAGCGACACTAGCTGCTGCTGCGATGCCATCCGTCTCTCGTCAAGTCAGCCGCCTTGACGTCTCCATCGCGTCGTCTCCACCGCCAAGTGGCAGCGACTGCGGCGGTGTCACTTCGATCCCAACGAACGCTTAGAGTGCGCTGCACAGCGTCGAGCGGTGGGTGGTCACCCACACCGTCACTACTGGCGGTGACAGTCGAGGGTTCCGCAGGTAGCGAAAGCGATGCGCAACTACTGATGCTCAAGCTTGCCGCTCGCAGCGAGGATGCGAGCGCCGCCATCACCACATCACGAATGTGAGACGAGACGCTTGCGCTCCCGCATCGACAGTTAGTAGGAGTGGTGGGGTTGTTGTTGCTGCTGCTGTGAATCGCGAGCGCCAGTAGCTCCGGTGGCTGAGTGGCGCACCAAGCAGACAAAGGAATGATTGTCTCTTCAACTCGTACTTAGTACAAAGCGTAGTTTGCTAGCTTTCGAATTTAGTCGGAGAAACAGGAGTGATTGTCACTTCAACTCGTACTTAGCTCGGACTCGAGTTGTGTTGGTGCTCGTATTTACCTGATTGGTTCCACCAGTCACAATTTAGGCTCGCTTTCACATCTACGCACAAGCGTACGTACGCGGTTGCGGAGCTGCGCGCTGGCGGCGGCCTTCTCAAACAGGCGATGACGGCTTTTCGCCTCGCGAGAAGCCGCGCCAACAGCCGTCCTGAGGGGCTGGGAGTTCGCATGAGCCGACGCTGACGCGTCTGGTGCCGTGAGAGGACGCGACGGACGGGCGCCCGCGATCTTCCGCTCACTATGGCCGGGCTGCTGCTACGGCTGCTACCGCTTTCGTGAAGGGAGGGAGCGGATGGAGCTCGCAGTCTCGTGGCTGCAGTGTTCAACTTGCGCCGCAGTGGACAGGAGCTCCCCTCAATCGTCCCGATCCGCGAGAGCAAGCGCGCTGCTCGCCGCCGCCACGATGAAGCCTCCGACCGCCTACGGCAGCGAGAACGAGGAGACAACGTTCATCCGTCGCATCGCCGCCCCCGACCGCACGGCATCGAGTCGAAAGCAGAAGAACCGGCTCGCGGTCGCCGGCGCCACACTCGGTTTCATCGCCGCGTCCGCCGTCGTCGGTTACGTGGCGTTGTCAAATGGACCCAACGACGAGCTAGTCGGCAGCGCCGTCCCGACCGAGCAGCTCGAGGCGCGCAGCCAATCAGCAGCCGCCAACAGCCAGTTCGTCAGGAAGACCGACGCGTCGCTCTACCCTCCGTTCGAGCAGCTCGACCGCAACAAGAACGCAGTCGTGAGCCAGACCGAGCTGCTCAAGCACCTCGAAGGTGAGAAAGACAAGAGCGTCGCCGAGATCGAGGCAACCGATCTGCCGCGCGAAATCAAGGACAACCTCATCAAGCAAGTCAACAATAACCTCGAGGCAGACGGCGCCTGCGTCATCAGTGCAATTAACACAGTACGTTTGTATTGCTTCGACTGATGGATGAAACGTGCGGTAATGCGTATATGGACTGACGAGAGATTTGCGTCTCAACAGATGAAGAAGTACGGGGTCGTCATCACCAAGGACAACTTTAAGTCGGTCTACGGGGCGCTCGAGACGATCTGCCCAACAAAGCCGATCGAGACACCAGTAAGGCTTGTGGAAAAGTATCAGGCCGTCATTGCAGCTCAACAAAAGGCCCGTGAAGAAGCGGCAGCTGCAAAAGCCCAAGCGGAAGCTGACGCAGCAGCGGCTGCTGCTGCCGCGACAAGTGCGCCGGCGACGACTGTCGTGATTGACACGCCGTCCGGCCCGACTGCGGTGGAGCTGCCTGTGGTGACGGAGAACGAGCCGAGCACGTCGGTGGTGGTGGACACGCCGTCCGGTCCGGCGTTGATCGAGATTCCTTTGGTGAGCCCGGATGAGCCGAGCACGACGATCGTTGTGGACACGCCGAGCGGCCCGACCGTGATCGAGGTGCCAGTGGGTGAAACTCCGGTGATGGCCCCTGCTATTCGTGCGGACTTCACGACAAAGGAGATGATGAAGGTGGAGCTTGGTCAGCACTTCGAGGAGGAGATGACTTTGCTACATTTGACTTCTGCTCGGGCTCATGCTGAAGCCGAGCATGCTGAGGCGAAGATCGCGCAGCTGAACTCGTGCATCGAAGAAGCTGGCGAGAAGGTATGTGTTCCCATGCTTTTGCTTGCCTGATGGTGGCTCGTGAGCTTTGTCTGACCTGTGTCTGTGTTGCTTGATGTGCAGTTTGGCGGATACGACATGTCCGCACATATCTCTCACTTTGACAACGCTGTCTCATGGGTCCTGACCGTGTGCATGGTGAGCAACTGAGTCGTCTTTCAGACTTCATCACGCTTGTGGCGAAACGAGTATGAGAAGTTGAGCGCAAGGCGACAACAATCGACCAGACTTGCAAGATGGCTGAGTGTATCCCTACATTTGCGTAGCGCGTGCATATTGTACATGGTGGCGGGCTTCGTGCTCGTTCGAGTAGCAGTGACTGACTATACATATGAAAATGCTTCGTTCTTTCTACGTCCCCGTGCCTTGGTCTCTCCTATCCTCTGCTATCGCTATCGTGTTCGTATCACCGATTCCAGCCACTAGGTTCCGTTGCCTCTCATCCGAAGTTCATACTACTCATACTTTGAGAGGAAGACAAGTGTTGACGAACATGTCGGTTCACAATCCACTTTGCAGCACTACGAGTCTCAGAAACGCTGTCCCACCAGGTTCCACTAGCGGCCACTCGTCTTCATGTTTCCTCGCTCCAGCATCCTGTGCTCCCCACTCTTCGCCGACTGGGTGGTAGGGCACTTTTGTGTTGCTGCTACTTGTCGGCATTGTGAGGCTCTCAGCGATTCGGTCGACCCAGGAGCTTGGGACTGCGCGCGCTAGCGGGACGTCGAGAAAGTACTCGCCACTTGCGCTCGGGATGCACACGGAGGCGGTGCCGCCTATAGTGACAGACAAGCAGAAGAAAAAGCAGTACTTTTGCATCAGTCAAACACACAGTTCAGCTAAAGAGCTCCGAGCGCAGCAGAACGCACAGAGTTGGGTCTGGTTGAGACTGTCGAGGCTCCAGACCTGGAGCTCCAAGTGTGGCCACCCACAGAACGCTGGAGACGACGCCACATGCAGATCGATCGGATGGGACCACACCACGTCGAGCAGCACTTGCGTCGTCGATTGGTTCGGAGTCATCTCAGTCGACATCGGGACACTCACACTGGCAGCGGGGCAGTGAACTTGGGTCTGCCCATGACCGTCGCCGTCCAGAATCTCCCACGTCTTCGACCACACGTCTCCTGTGTCCATGCCACCGGCATCTTCGAACTGCAGCCGCCACCGGCAGAAGAAGCACCGCTTGGACGACGGGTTCAGGGACAGCAGATCGAGTACTCGATACAGTGACATCGCATCTTCGTGCGTCAATCCAGACGCGCCGAGGATCTCGCCGAACACATGCAGAGCTGGCATCGCTCAGCTCGGCTCTAGCACATCGCTAAGTGCGATGAGATCGATTGCCCAAGCGCCACCGACGACGCTTGGCGTCAGAAGTCAGCACATGTATTTCATTCATTTGCCTCTAGCTCTTGATAACTCAGGTCAGGGCGACTTTGATACGAGCGAAGACCCAAGCAGCGGTGCGCTGTCGTGGATACCAACGCTATCGTTCACTATCTCGCTGCCTCTCGGGGTTCCTTGGACAGGAGCGTTGTATCCCGTCTCACCGGCCTCGAGCTCTTCATCCGACTGCCTGGAGTCCTCCTGAACTCCGATGCCGATCCACATGGCTTTCAAGTCCCCGTTCGTCCACGAGAGCACCAGCAGAGTGCCGAGTGTAGTGGGAACGAGATACATGAGCGCCGGTTGACCCATCTGCATGAACGACACCGCGAGGTTCGCCATGCCCAGCCCCACAGCGTACCCGATGCACACCGAACGGTAGTAGTTCTCGCCGAGAGACCGAGGCGAGTAATCGAAGCGCAGCGCGAACGACAGCAGCAGTCCCGGGATGATGATATCGCCCAACCCGAGCATACTCACACCACCCACCCAGTCCATGATGCGCGGCAGCACGAGCAACATCGGCATTGGCTCCGGGTCCACACACGCTGGGTACTCGGGGTAGCGCTCGCAGTAGTCCACGCCAGGATAGTCGCTGCGCGTATAGGCTGCAGGGCCGCCCGTGGCAACGTCTTCCATCACGCTCCTACCGAAGATCGCGGGCGAAATGAACACGAAGAACACGTCGTAGACGAACGCCATCGACAGAAGGATCGTCGCGACCTTGAGACTCGGGAGCTGTACGGTCTTGAGAAATACGAAGCATAGCGAGATGCCGAACACGTCCTGAAGGTACCAGCACGTGCGGCGGTTCAAGTACCAAAAAAGCGCGAGCCCAGCGCTGAGCAGCAGTCCCAGCACCTCCGAGAGTGGCACACTGTCGCCAAACACCGGCAAATTGATCTGCCGCGACGCCACCGACGAGAACGCCTGGTCCAGCAATGGCGCCATGACGATCTGCGTCATCGTACCCGCCGCCGAGAGGCAGAAGAGGATCGGGATGATGCCGCCGATCTTGACATAGTAGAATACGGTGAGGAACACGCCCGCCGAGATAATGAAGCCTACCGCGTGCTTCGTATCGACCTCCCATATGTCATCACCCTCGTCATCTCTCCTCCGCTGCTGCTGCTGCTCGCGCTCTTGCTGCTTACGCTCGGCCGCGTTCGGATTCCTGCGGATGCGCCAGCTGTGGCGATCCGTGGCCGCTGAGTAGTACGAGCCGCCAATGGCCGTCGCGACACCGATGAGCCAGAGAAGCAACGATGACACGTCGAGCAGCGGCAGCTCGCGCTGGTACGTGCGGATGAGTAGCTCCGGATAGCTCTTGAGCGACCGCTCGATCTGCAGGCCGTCGGCGATCGTGACATACACGACTGGGATCGAGACATTCTTGGCCTCCGAGAGGTTGGCGCCCATGAGCACGTACGTGTCCCAGAGACAGCAGAGCTGGTGGCCGCCCTTGGCTGCGTTCATTTCACCCGTCGGGATGCACATACGGGACTCGCAGCGCGCGTTACTGTGGCACGCGGCGGCGTCCGTGGCCCACGCCGGGTCCGCGAGCGCTGTCACGAAACTCTCGCCGCGCGCGCAGTCGTAGTCGAAGGGAGGCTTCTCCTTCTCAGCTGTCACATTACTGCTGCTGCTGTGGACCACACCGCTGGTGTCGTTGCGGTGCGCAGAGCCGTTGCGCGCGGCGGCGATGGCCTCGAAGGCCGCGCGCCGCGTACCGCGCACCACAAGTCCCTTGGCGCCGGCGCGCTGTGCGTTCTGCGCTTTCTCTACGAATGAGCAGCCGCCACGGTCCGCGACCACGAGCGTCGCGAGCAGCGCGGTCGGTGCCTCGGCTGCGGCGGTAGCGGGCGCGGGCAGTGCGAAGGGCGTGCAGCCGTCGGTCGCCAGCAGCCGCAGGTGCTTCCAGCGCGAGTTGTGTGCCTCCGGCAGCGCCACGCCCCAGCCAGCAGCGCGCGATGGCGCGCACAGCAGTTCGGCGAACTGCGGGCGTGCCTGCAGCAGCTGGAATCCCACGCGGCCCGAGGGAATGACGGCCTGCGCCACGGGCGTCGCCGCTACTGCCGCCGCCGCCAGCAGCAGGAAGCGCATCCTCCGACTTGAGAAATGAGAGAGCAGGGATGAGAGCGATCTCGCTTTAGTGACAGAAGAGGCAGTTATAGTGACCAAGCCGCGTGCAACTTCAAGGCTAATTTCGGTCATCTCAGCGACCTTTGACGCGTCGTTCTAAAAGTAGACAAGCGCGCCCGAGACGCGGGGCTCTTCCGAGAGGCAGACCGAGTTGAGGTCGAGTTCGACGCTAGACGACGACACGAGGCGAGCACCTCCCGCTTGCATCCCTTTCCTCCTCTGACAGGCACGGCAGCCATGGACTTTGACTGCGACGACTTCGAGAGTAGGTGTCGTGATGGGAACGGACGAGGCTTGCTGGTGTCAGGCTGGCTGACGCAAAGTCGTGGCGGTGATTTCGAATGATCGAATGCAGAGACGCTCAAGGTCATCGTCGTGGGCAATGGCAGCGTCGGGAAGACGAGCATGACGACGCGGTACGCCAAGGGCAAGTACACGGGCAACTACAAAAAGACGATCGGCGTGGACTTCATGGAGAAGAGCGTCGAGCTGCGCGACCTGGGCGAGACCGTGAACCTCATGATCTGGGACACTGCCGGCCAGGAGGAGTTCGACACGCTTACGAGTCGGTACTACAAGGGCGCTGGCGCCGTTATCTATGTTTTCTCTACAGTCGACCGCGACTCGTTCGACGACCTCCCGAGGTGGAAACGCAAGGTCGAGGAGGAGTGCGGTCGCATCTGCCAAGTGCTCGTGCAGAACAAGATCGATCTCATTGAGGACGCTGCCATGTCTCGCGCTGAGGTCGAGGACATGGCTGACTACATGAACATCCGCCTCTTCCGCTCCTGTGTGCAAGATAACGTCAATGTCAAGGAAGGTACGCGCCAAGCTTGCATTGAAATGACGCTAGAACTCTGCCTGTCAGCAGTGCTAAGTGCTCGGAAGCTCGCCTGACTGGGTTTGTTTATGCCTGGTAGTGTTTGAGCACCTATGCAGACAGTTCCTCAAGTACGGAGGCAGCGGAGGCAGCGACGACGCGCTGAACGCTGTCGCAGACATCACGACTCTGAGTGAGGTCGCTGGACATCACTCCAAGGACTTGCACCACTCCGAGCGTAGAACCAAGCGCGAGATCTCCGACCTCATTGAGCCGAGATCAGAGAGTCCATCGCCGCAGCGTCCTCAGCAACAGCAACCTGGATCCCGAGTGCCGAATGGTGCGCCATTCCCACCACCAGTACCGGCTTCGATTGCGAAAGACCGGGAAAGTCACAACTTTGAAAGCGATGATGATGAAGATGAGTATGGAGACGAGGTTGACAATTCCTCGCCTCACTGTGGACGCCGCCACGAACACAGACGCGGTGATACCAACAGCGATATTGGATTTGACGATGAAGGACACCGCGAGCACCGTGGGGCGAATCGAGCGGAAGAAGAGTCGCGAGAAGATCGTGACTCGAAGAGCAAGCAACCGAAAGTCCGGCGTGACACCGCTGCTCCGTTCTCGAAATCTGCGGCCAAGTCGTTGCGTTCAACAGAGTCGAAGAATGATCGCAGTCACGCTGCGCAGCGAGACGAAAGCTGGTTGAACGAGGGCACTCGGCCCACTCATGGAGCTCTACGAGAGGAAGAAGATGCGAGTGGCGACGAACAAGATTTTACCGCCATGACTGCAGCGACAGCAGCGAAAGTATCGACCGGGGACGACGATAGAGATCTCGACATCGACCGCGCTGACACCCCCCAGCTCTCGACTGCCGACTCTGCGTCATCAATCAAGTTGCAGCCAAGCAAGCGTCGAACGAATGGCAAGAAGCGCCAGTCCGTGCCCGAGTGCATCCTTTCGTAGACAAGAGTCTCGATCTTAAACATCTTGCTTCCTCTTCTTCTTCAGGTTCATCTGCTTGCTGTAAGTTCACTTTCTTTCTGCAAACTCTGTCGCCGACTCGGAATGTGTTGATCTCTATGCGTGCCTAGTGCATCGCATCAACGCGAACATCGTGATGTTGGTACAGTAGACAAGGCACGAAGGCTAAAAAAGTTTGTCCAAGGTTCGTCCTCGCTGCTCGTGCAGGCAGTGGCGACGCAGCTCGTGCTCGTGCAGCTACAGCTGACGCTGGGTATCCCACGCACTCGCCCGGAAAGGTGCTCGCGATGGCGACTATCGAAGAGCGGCTGAAGCGCATGCTGGAGACGCCGTCTTCGCGTAAACTCGGGCAAGTCTCGAAGGAAGACGTTGCGCTCGCGCTGCAGTTCCAGAAGCAGTTCGTGCATACGTACCCGTCGTACAACATCGAGGCGATCTCCGACTACTCCGAGAGCCTCGACAAGATGCGGAACGACAAGCGCGAGGCGCGTGAACTCCGCGATATGATGTGGGAAGATCACTACACCGCAAAGCTCACGGACGCGATCAAACAGAGCGCGCTCGCAAAGGCCAAGAAGCTCACACAAGAGACCGCGATGCTCTCGCAGCTCAAGACCGAGGGAGACAAGTGGCTCATGGCGATCGAGCTGCGGCTCTCCGAGTATCTCTCCGCGAGTCTCTCGACCGTGGATGACGCGTTCCGGGCATCCTTCTTCTCGAGCATCAACGCTTCGAACGGCCAGACGCCGTTGCACCGCGCGTGCAAAACGAATGACATTGGACTCGTGCAGCTGCTGCTTTCGTTAGGAGCGACTCTCACCGTCAAGGACGAAGCAGGAAGTGTGCGTGCGCTGCTGCTTGTTGCTGTGAGCAACCTGTTTGCTTGACTTTTGACGTTTCTTGCTTCACCTCCTGTCCCCCATTCTTGCGACGCAGAGCATCTTCCACCTGCTGGCAAAGCAAAACCAGACCGAGCTCTTCTCGGTTCTTTCGACCTGCTTGACTGCTGACGACATCAACGTGCTGATGCACCTCGACCAAGGAGGACGCTCACTTCTCCACGTCGCGGCACAGAGTGGAAGTGCCGACATGCTCGAGCTCCTGCTGACCGGAGTGCATGCATCGAGACTCCAGGCGCTCGTGAATGTGCAGACGATCCGCGAGCAGGAGACCGCGCTCCACTTGGCGGCTCGTGGCGGTCACTGCAAGTGCGTGCGGATCTTGCTGCAGACACCAAACGTGCGCACC
Source organism: Globisporangium nunn (assembly GCA_023334075.1). Taxonomy (NCBI): domain Eukaryota; phylum Oomycota; class Peronosporomycetes; order Pythiales; family Pythiaceae; genus Globisporangium; species Globisporangium nunn. Next base: position 2,758 of record JAASFZ010000026.1, on the reverse strand, counting down.
AGTCTGCGCACCGCCAGAGGCTCAAACGCACTTCATCTTGCCCTCCTCCAAACATTCAACATCAACGCGCTCGTCGGTGCCTTCATCGAGTTGTGCGGCACCGCCAACGATGATAGTGACGCGACGTTCCAGAGTCTCGATGAGGTCACCGGCCGGAACTGTCTGCACACGGCGATCATCCGGAACTTCCGCGCCGTGGCACTCGAGCTGGTGCGCGCAGCACGCGTACCGCTCAACACCGCGACGCGCGAGGGCGGGTGGACGCCACTGCACTTGGCTGTCATGACGGAGGAGATCACGGTTGTCAAGGCGCTGCTGGAGGCGGGCTCGATGCTCGACATGGTGGACGTCGACGGTCAGACGCCGCTGCTGCAGGCGTGCTTGGGAGGCAACCTCGAGATCGTGCGGCTGCTGCTGGCCACTGGCGCGAATCCGGCACACCAGAACCGGCAGGCGCACAGCGCGTTGCACTACCTCGCGGCGTTCTGTCGCGACCGCCAGCTGCTCGTCGACCTGCTTGACCGCGGCGCTGATGTGAACGCCAAGTCGCTCAAACTCAACACGCCACTGCACTTCGCGGCACTGAACGGGAACGAAGTCGCGGCGCACGTGCTGCTCGCGCATGGCGCCAGCGCGAGCGCTATCAACGAGGACAGGCGCAGCGTCGTGTACCTGGCGAAGAAATGGCGACACCGACCAGTGGAAGAGTTGGTGACGCCACCGGAGGGCGACACGGCGAATAGCGGGCGCCCCGTGTCGTCAGTGCACGCGGCGCGCGTGCTCGCGGCGCAGCAGGTGCTACAAGGTGCGACGGCCATCCGACCGCCGACGCACCAAAATGACTTTGAGGGCTCGGAGGACTCGCGCTGCCAGTTCGAGGACGAGGAGATCAGCGCGCCGTCGACACCGTGGCCGGAAGAGATCGGCAGCTCGCGAGACGCAGCATCCCGCCCCCAGTCGTTTGCGCAGCTGCGCGAGAAGTTTAAGGCGCTGGCGCTGACGCCGCAACGCGTGACGCTGCTGTCGCCTGTACCGCGCAGTCGCGAGCAGCAGCTGCGCCTGGACGCGCTGGTGTGTGCCACCGCACCGCCGCCACCACTACAGGAGCTGCCGTCGCCCTCGCGCCTGCAGCTGACGCGCTTCTCGCGCGGGTTCCTCGCCGGGCCTGTGCACGTTCCGTGGGACATGACGGTGCCGGCGACGGCGGGCGACGACGTGGCCGCCAAGTCGCTCCAGCGTACACTCAAGCCATGCATCACCGCGAGCATCGGTCGCGTGCGCGACCACCTGACACACGCGCAGGCGCTCAGCTGGCCCCAGCACGCGAAGCACGCGGCGCGGCGCAACAGCAGCCTCAAGTACCAGGCGCCGCCGCCGCCGCACGCGCGATAGTAGCTCAAAGTGTGAGGTGGCGTGTTATCTATTACGTAGCCCAATAGGCGATAGTTCTCTTGCTCTCTCGCATGTGCAGTCGATGCTTCTTCAGCTGCCTCCAAGCACCTCCTCCTACTGCTGCTGCTGCAGGAGCGCGATCGCCGACTGCCCGAACGAGTACACGTAGTAGCCCGTGACGCTCGAGACCACGAGTGCGAAGCTGTCTGCAGCAGCCACACACACACACACACACACACACACACACGCACATCAAGTCAGCTTTCTCGCTCGCTCCACTTTTCTTTATCTACAGAACGTAGCAGGTGACGTACTGAAGATCGCCACCTCCCACCAGCTGAGCATCGTGAGCCCGAACTCGAGCTTGTACCATCGGTACTGGCGCGCGACGTAGGCAAACATGGGGACTGCGGGGGTTGCGAGTGACGGGGGGAAGAGCTGCTGGTCGCTACACTCCACGGCTGCTGCTTCTGCGCACCTCTGGCACTTTGGCTCCGATTCGAGAGTGACAAGAGACAAGTGGGCTTTGAGAAGTACGAGTCCCGATTTATCATCTGAATGAGGGACATGGCTTTGCGCGTAATACGGGATGAATGGGGACATTGCGACGATGCAAACATCCAATAACCTTGTTTTGGGCGTCAAGGAGCAGTTTTAGTATTTTTCGATGTAATTTGGCTTAAAACCCCTTAACCCCACAATGCCTTAGCCTCCATTAACGCCTCTCTACGCCCCAACATTTGACAACCGAAATACAGTATCGCCACCTCGCACGAAGACCTTGCGAATCTCAGACCTCGAAGCTGTCGACAGCAGACAAACAAGCTTACACACCTTCTTCGTGCCCTCCAACACATAAGCTACAGCGTAGGCATGCGGGAAACCCCCTAGCGGATGTGAAGGAGGCTCAAATGAAGGGCGCTGGAGGACTTTCGACATCAAGGTCTCTGATACGAACTCGCGCCACTTTCCCTTGCTGATCAAGAAGACTTCATGACCACCAGTGCTTCTGCACTCGAATGCCTGATGATGGATGGCTACGTCGCAAGTCGTCATGTCGAGACATCATCGCCTCACAAGGAACTTTCTCACGCGAATACAAATACGCAAGGGAGGCTGAAGTCACTGAAGTGCGTTGCTTTCGGTTGATTCACTACCGACAAGTAAGTAGTCCAAATACAAGCTAGCAAGATCAGCTCAGCCCTTGGTCGACGGGTAGCGCGAGCGCACGTACTCCCAACCGCGGCGAATGAGCCAGCCGTCGGCCTCCGTCACGCTCGCGGACGCGCCGGCCTCCATGATCATCTTGGCCATGTCCTGACGCGGCTTGTCGCCTGGCTCGTAAAAGTCCGGCAGTCCGAAGCCG
>JAASFZ010000259.1:0-23545 GCA_023334075.1 Globisporangium nunn | reverse complement strand
TGGACATCCGACAGAAAGAGCGGCTGTCGAAGAAGGAGGGGAAGGAGATCGCGGAGATGGCGAGGTTCAGGAACCCAAAGCTGGCAGATAAGAAGGTAGTTCTCAAATGTACCAGAAACGTCTTGCGCTGTACCAACCGTGGATGCAAGGCCAACTTCTGGAACAGAGATGTCAATGCTGCGCGGAACATGCTGGAACTGCTCAAGAGCGGACTGAAGGGGAAGCACGGAGCGAGACGACTGAGAGCATTTCGGCGAGGTCAGTAGTCAAGTCACGTCGACAGACAAAGTGGCTAGAAAGACTCGCAGCGTACGCGTTGCGGGAACACGTCGCCAGGCACATCCACATATTCGGGCATAGCGACCAGTAGGATTTTCGCAGTGCCAACAGTTGATAAGGTCAACGCGGCTCACGTCGGAGACTTCCGTCGGTTCCGACGTGCGGTCTCGCCCTCCTTGAAAAACGATCCAAAAGCCGTCATTCGCGCACAACGCAATTCGCCTCGCCAGTCGCCAGTCGCCAGCCGCTCGCGCCCACTTCCGCCCGCCGACGCCGATGGTGATGCTCTCGCTGCTGCGCCGCTCCTCCCGCCCACTCGCCCGCTCGGCCGCGAGCGCGCCCCAGCGCCTGACGCCCGCGCGCTCCCTGCAGACGGCGGCGGAGGCCGCGGAGAACGTGTCGTACACGCGCGGACTCTTTCTCGGTATCAACAACGCCAAGCGTGCGTTCCCGTACCCGCAGCTGTCGGAGAGCGAGAAGGAGACGCTGCAGATGCTCGTCGAGCCCGTGGCCAAGTACTTCACGACCGTCGACTCGCGCGCGATCGACGAGACCAAGAAGATCCCGGAGCAAGTCCTTACTGACCTCAAGGAGCTCGGGCTCTTCGGACTCCAGATCGCCGAGGACCTCAACGGCCTCGGTCTCTCTAACACGGGCTACGCGCGCGTGTGCGAGGAGATCACGGACGCGAGTCTCGCGGTCACCGTCATGGCGCACCAGTCGATTGGGCTCAAGGGCATCCTGCTCAACGGCAACGACGAGCAGGTGCGATGCATTCACTACGTCTGCGTCTCTTGATCAGAGCAGCTTGAGTTCTTACGTGCTCACTCATGCGGTTTCTATACTCAATCGTCACCATCACAGAAAGCCAAGTACCTCCCGAAGCTCGCGACGGGCGAGCACATTGCGTCGTTTGCGCTCACGGAGCCATCGAGCGGCTCGGACGCCGGCTCGATCAAGACACGCGCGGTGCTCTCGGAGGACGGCAAGCATTTCATCCTCAACGGCAGCAAGATCTGGATCAGCAACGGCGGCTGGGCGGAGGTCATGACGGTGTTTGCGCAAACCGAGGTGGACGGCAAGGACAAGGTCACGGCGTTCATTGTCGACCGCAGCCACGGCGGCATCACGACGGGTCCGCCGGAGGACAAGCTTGGCATCCGCGGCTCGAACACCGTGCAGGTGTTCTTCGACAACACGAAGGTGCCGATCGAGAACGTGCTCGGAGGTGGCCCGGACAACAAGACCGGCGGCGCTGCGGGCGTTGGCCAGGGCTTCAAGGTCGCGATGAACATTCTCAACAACGGCCGCTTCGGGCTCGGCGCGTGCGCGGGCGCGTCGCTGCGCCGCGTGATCGGCATGGCGGCGGAGCACGCGACGCAGCGCAAGCAGTTCGGTGCGCCGCTCGCGAACTTCGGGCTCATCAAGAAGAAGTTCGGCATCATGACGCTCGAGGCGTACGCGATTGAGTCGATGGCGTTCATGACCACGGGCATGATTGACCGCGGAGACCCGTCGTGCGAGATCGAGGCTGCGATGTGCAAGGTGTACGGCTCGGAGGTCGCGTTCTCGGGGATCAACGAGGCCATCCAGGTGATGGGCGGCACAGGCTTCATGAAGGACTGGCCGTTCGAGCGCTACATGCGCGACTGCCGCATTCTCTCGATCTTCGAGGGCACGAACGAGATTTTGCGCATGCTCATCGCGCTGAGCGGCGTCAAGGTGCGGACAGTTTGCTTGATATGATGTGAACGTTGCTGTTGCCGATTGCTAATGACTTCCGATTGCGCGTGTGTGCATGGAAACAGACTGCTGGCGACCGGCTCTCGACGGTCGGCAAGGTGCTGGCGAACCCGCTGAAGGACCCGAGCGGCGCCGCGAAGGAGCTCTCGGACCGCGTGCAGCGCAAGCTGTCGCCGGCGCCGCTCGAGGGCGTGCACCCGAGCCTGAAGGCGCAGGGCGAGCTGCTGACGCAGCGCACGGCCGAGTTCGGCGACGCGGTGGAGTTTCTGCTGCGCAAGCACGGCAAGAAGATCGTGGACGAGCAGCTGCAGCTGGAGCGCATCGCGGACTCGGCGATCGCACTGTACGCGATGACGGCGACGATTTCGCGCGCGTCGACGTCGCTGGCGACGGGCATCGAGTCGGCGGCCCACGAGCAGAAGCTGACGGAGCTGTACTGCGACATGGCGTCCGACAAGATCAAGGGGCTGCTCGCGGACCTGAAGAAGAACTCGAAGCGCGACGAGCGCCTGCGCGCGATCGCGGATGAGGTGCTCGCGCAGCAGAAGTACATTCCGAGCCACGCGACCGGCGTCACGCTCTAGATCCCAACCTCGCTTATCAAGGATGGCTACACTCAGTAAATCCTAGGTATTTTTAATATCCTTTTGACGTAAAACTGATCTCTCGGCAGAATCTGCGCGGATTCGGGCGTGCAAATCATTCGAATTGAGTCGCCTACTTGCTGTATGTCTGTCCAATCCGTTTCAAGTTGAAGTCTGCAAGGCTTCTTCAATTTCTTCACTATCTCCGTTGCTGTGCTTTGGTGATCCTGGTCATACACTCCCCGTTCTTCCGGGTGCATAGACGCACTTGCTTGTCCACGTACGTGCGCTCCGGCGGCGGTCTCAGCTCTCTCGCCCTCCTCCTCTGGTTCGTCCGCGCCCGGTGGCACATATGGGCGCTGCAGCCTCTCGCCCGCAGCTGCTCGCTGGCGGCGGCGGCGGTGACGGCCAGGCGCCCGTGCAGCTCACGCGTCTGGCTGCGCACATGACGCGCGCGACGCTGCGCACGTGGCTGCGCTTCTGGATCTACGTCACGGGGCTTGAGCAGCACGAGCAGCTGCTGCGCCGTCTGGTTGCGCAGTTCAGGAGCCGCGCGTCCACGCCGCGCCACGTGTTCGCGCACGACATGCTCATGACGCTCGTGGAGCTCTGGCTGCGCTCGCTGCGCGCCGTGCTCGTGCCGGACGTGATCGCGCGCTACCTCTGCGCCACATTTCTTCTGCACATCTTCTACGAGATGGGCGCCGCGCTGCGCGGCTGGGCGGGGCGCGCATGCCTGCAACTCACGGCCACGGGCCGCAGGACGCTGCGGCTGCGCCGGCAGCTCGAGAACGCCAACTCGTTCCAGGAGCGCCAGGCGATCGCCGGCGAGCTTGACAAGATTGACGGCAAGGACAAGTGGCGTGAGGACCCAGCGTCCGGGCTCTTCCTCTATGAGCGCGTGATGAACAAGACGCAGATGTACAAGGTATGCAGGACGGGGAGAAGTGGACGAGAGGAAAGGTGGCGAGGAAGCCAGGCACTGACGCTCTATTTGTATGGGGGTGGATTCTTGCTGCTGCCACCGACGCGTGACAGAGACTGCAATTGGAGAACGACGTCCTGGGCACAATGTTCGCTCTTCGCGCCGGACTGCTGCGCAAGCACTGGGGGATCGGTCACCCGCGCTTGTACTCCGTCAGCAACGGTTTGTGGATCGCTGAATGGACGGGATGAACTGTTGTAGCCAGTATCCACTGTGTAACGCTATGCGCTCTTATATGCGACTTACCGACTAGTCGGCACCAAGGACATCATCGAAGAGTACCTGAACACGATCGTGCAGTCGATGAACACGGTGCTACGTGCGACTGGAACAGACGAGGAGAGCAAGGAAGAGCTCTCGATCGACAACAAACTCGCGTTCTTCAGCGAGACGCGCCACGCGTTCGGCCGATCGGCACTGCTGCTCTCTGGCGGCGGGGCACTCGGGTTCTACCACTCGGGGGTGATCAAGGCGCTCGCCGAACAGAACCTGTTGCCGAATGTCATCGCTGGCTCGTCGGCCGGGTCCATTGTGGCGGGCGCGATTGGCGTCCGGACGGACGACGAGATTGTCGAGTTCTTCGCGGCCACCAACAACGTCTATCTGAACTTCCTCGGCCCAAACATTACCGCGAAAGACCTGGAGGACTACACACCGTCGGTCCTCTCACCGCTGAAGAGTGTGCTGCCGGCCGCCAGCTTCACCACTCTACGCGACACGCTGGTGCTGCTGAACCGGTTCTTGGACAAGCGCTACGTCCTGGATACGAACATCCTGCGCGACGCGCTGCGCGCCAACATGGGCGACTACACGTTCCGCGAAGCGTATGACCGCACCGGACGCATCACGAACATCACGGTCACACCGCTCAAGACGGATGACTACCCGCACCTTCTCAATTACCTCACCGCGCCGAACGTCGTGATGTGGTCGGCGTCGCTTGCGTCGTGTGCGATCCCGCTTATCTTCCGGCCAGTGGAGCTCATGGCGAAGGACAACCACGGTAACATCGTCCCGTACTATCGCGAAGGCTTGAAGTGGAGCGACGGAAGCCTAGAGTGTGACCTACCGATGGAGCGCCTGTCGGAGCTCTTCAACGTGAACCACTTCATCGTGAGCCAAGTGAACATCCACTACAAGGCGGTGTCTGGGTACTCTGCGTTCGGGAACGGGCAGACCGGAAGCTTGATGAACTTCCTCAAGAAGCAGATTAAGGCGTACATCAAGAACATCGCCGAGTTCGGACTCAACACGAACGTGCTCAAGTTCCTCGATATCGGCCTTATCCCTCTCCTGACGCAAAAGTACGAAGGTGATATCACGATCTGTCCGACGGACAAGATCTCGCTCGCGAAGCTGCTCCGCATCGTGCTCATCAACCCGGCCGAGGAGACGTACCCGGATATCGTGAAAGCCGGCGAGCGCGCCTGCTGGCCGTACATTGCGCGCATCCGGACAATGTGCCGGATCGAGTTTGCGCTAGAGCGAGCTGTGCGGTACCTGCGCGGCGAGCAAGCGCTCGAAGACGAGAAGTTCCACGGCAGGAAGACCATGGGACGCGTTCCGTCGTTCTACACGTCGCCTAGCTCGCTGAACCTGTTGAGTCTGTCCAGCCTGGACCATGCCTCTCCTGCTGCTGCTTCCCGAAGCTCGCCGGCGATCTTGGACGAGAACAGGCGCGCTCGAACGCGCAGCGTGGGGAGCGACGATGGAGGCGATGCCACGTCGAGAACTTCGGGTTCGATCCGCCGCAACCGATCGATGAACGTCGCCGGCGCAGTGATGACAATGGAGAGAGCAGCGAACGCACCAGGCTTCGCGCGATCCACAAACGTGGATCTTTAGAGACAGAGACCCAACGACCAAGAGAGCTCTATTCGTTCGAATGCATGTACACTTGGTTCCCTGCGATGCGATAGCGTGGTGGGGAATTACAAGTGTGATTGAACGTTCTACGTGAGCGCATCGAAGAAGTCTGGTGTCGGATCCGGTGAGCAGAAGATCTCGCGCTGGTAAAAGTCTGGAAGCGTCGAGATCTTGAGGTAGAGCTCACCAAGTTGAGCTTGCAGGAGCTCTTTCTCTTCCTCTACCCTTCGTACTCGGTCGATTTCCGCGATATGAATCACTTCCGACACGCACTCTCTCAGGACGTCCTCCACTTCACGGTCGCTCTCGAGACGTCCAAGCTGCGCTTGGTACCTCTCCAGACGATTATGTAGTCGCATTTTCTCTCGCTCGGCGTCTTCAGCCAGACTCGATTGGAGCGTCAGCGTGTCTTCCAGTTGCTTTTCCAGCTCACCGCGCTGCTCATGGATCTGGCGAAGCTCCATTGCATGTTGCTTACTCATCTCAGCTTCATTCCGCAAGTCTTCACGCAGCATGTCAAGCTCCTCGTTTTTGAGATCCAGAGCGAGCTGTCGTTGCTTGAGGTCCTGTTCACGCTGTTGGACCTGCTTCTGGAGTTCGTTCTTTTCTGCAGTCTGATCAGCGAGCTTCTGAATCCACGACTCTTTCTCGTTTTGGTGAGCTGCACGCGCTAGGTCGAGCTGGCGCTCGAGTTCCTGCTTCAGTTCGTACGCTTGATCGATTTGATCTTGAAGCGACGTCTCTTTGTAGCTTAATGTCAGTTGCGTCTTCTCGAGCTCTTTCTCCATTTGCACGTGTGCTGACCGAAGAGCTTCCAGCTCGCCTTGCAGACTCTGCTTCTTTTCCTCTAGAGATGATATCGACAGACACTGCTGCTCCGATTGTTGCTGTAGTTCCGTGAGGCGCACAGCTAGCATCCGCTCCTTTTCCTCCGAGTGCGCTTTTGTCTCTAGCAGGAGCTTTAGCTCCGTTTCCTTTGCCTGCAACTCCTGCTTCCACTCAAGCTCGAGAGTTTGCTTCTCGTGGTGCAAGTCTGACACCTGCCTCTCCCATTTCGCCCTTGCTGCAGCGTGTCCTGTCGAGAGTTTCTGGAACAGCGCCTGGAAGTACGCGATCGCTTCTCTCCGCAAGAAGTTGTAGAAAGTGATCTTCATCGACGGTCCTTGCGCTTGCTTCTCATACAGCTCTTCCAGCGCATCAATCGTGCTCTCGAACGTCATATCTTGTCTAGCACTTTCTCCATTACTGCCGCTTTTACCGTCTGACGCCGAGAAGAATACCGTTTCCCACACACCATCCTCCATTGGTGTCTGAAGAAACTGTCGTCGTAACTTTGCCAGCACCATCTCACAGAAGTCTGTCGATCGCCTCTGGAGCAAGGCAATCTGCGCTGACTTCTCCTTTTGGATGTGTTGCTTAAGTCTCTGGAAGCAAGCTGCGCGGGTCGCGCCTTCGACGGATTGGTTCTTGAAGATCACCAGCGCCTCATCCTGTGCGTCTTTGTGAATCTTCTCGAACTCCTGCTGGGACAAGATCTTCGTCGTCTCGATGGACGCGTCCGCGGCATCGGGCGGATTCGCTACCGCGATCATCGCATCGTACGCCTCCATCGCATTCATCAGCGCGGTCTGGCAAGTCGCCTCTGACACATACTCCCACGCCGCTCGGATATCCGGCACGGAACCGCTATTCATCGTCTCGGTGTAGCATTTGGCCAAGTGCGCAAGTTTCGCTCCGTCCATCACTTTCCCGAAGAGCTGCTTTGGCGCGACGGTAGCAAGAATGTGGTCGCGAATTTTCTCCATCTGAGTCACAAACTCGGGGCGAAGCTCCTCCTCGGGCAAATCGGCGGCGCGTCGAAGCTTCAGCTCGTCCATCACTGGCCGCACAAGCGTGAGGCACTCACGGCGATCAAACAAGATCTGGATCGACTTCCGAATCTTGTTACGTTCTTCGTTGCGTCGGTTGTTAGTATCTCGGAGCTCGAGCGATTTTTCGAGGTATTCGTTCGGGGATAGTGCCGCACCGTCCTGCTGCATGTCGAGCATGAAGTCGCGCAGGAGCCACACGAACGGAGGAAAGTGGGGCGCGAGTTCGCGAGACTCTGCCATGGCATCTCCAAGTTCGTTATGATTGCTGATCTCATCCTGGTCCGCGTCGAGCGGTGAGTTCGGCGACAGGGAGCGCAGCGGCCGCGAGTGGCCTCCAGTGTCGGCGCTCACGCACACGTGTTTCGTGAGTTCGGAGACGAGGAAGAGCCGGTCGATCGCGCCCTCGTCGATCACGCCCATTGTGTTGAACACGAAGAGCGAGCTAAGCAGCAGTCCGAGCGAGAAGATCTTGGCGTCGTAGCTCTCGTCGTTATCTGTCGCCGCGATGCCCTCCGTGTCCATAAAGAGAACTTTCTCGCCGCGCGTGTTGCGAATCGACGGTTGCGGGTCCCAGAGCCAAATGCCGCGCGTGCACGACTCGGTCGTCGGGCCGACGCGGAAACCGTTGAGTTTGAGCTGCTGTTGCGTCTGGGCTGGAGATGACGCGCCGCCGTCACCGTTGCTCAGTTCCTGCACGCGCTGCTTGGTGCGCGTGAGCTGGTTGAGGAAAAAGCTCTTGCCGGTTCTGTGCTTGCACTCGCAGAGCATGAGCAGAGAAGCTACTTCTCACGAAGAGAGCGCTCACTGCGCACCTGTATTGGCCGGCAAGACACACGACTGCAATCGGTTCACGGAGACTCTCGAGCAACCTTTTCGCGGACAGAACGAGAGGTGAGCTGCAGTACTTTCCTTGCGAGAAAGAGCGCGCGTGCTGCGCCAAACGCACCGCACGCCCTCGTCCGCCACCCGCAGCCCCTCGCGGCCGCCGTGTACGAGGCACACGGGGGCTCCGGAGCCTTCGGCCATCGCTGCAGTTGGGAGCGCTGACGCCTGATAACTCCTGGAAGGTCGCAATGGCAAAAGGACAACAGGGTCGCAAAGATCAGCACAGCTGCCAAAGTCGAGCAGCTGAGTCGCTATATGGCACAAGATAAACAGGCTTTTGTATAGTATTTGGCACTGCGTTCAAGTAGTACTGCAAATAAATGAATGCCGCAACTTGATGCTTCGAAATTGAGACTCGCTTTGGTTCGGCGCTAAAAGTCTCGGGCACCTGTTTCAACGCATGACAACTCGAAGTCGCACGAATTACGATCGACATCGCCACAGCGTTTCGACAGTGAATCCGGCGGTGTTGTCCCTCGACATGATCGTCGGAATCGAGGTCAACAACGCTACAAGAACAAAGAGGTCGATTGTGAAAGGTCGAGAGATCAACGACCGTTCATTCTCGCATTCGGCAGACAACAGCAGATCATGGAGCTGGAGCACTTGGATGTCGTGAGCCGCTGCATCGGCCACACGCTCACGCCACAGGAGCGCTCGAACCTCGAGGTCGGCATAGCCAAGCGCCGCGCGACCGAGACGCTGCTCTCGATCCGGTTCTGGGGGCGCATGTCGGGCGAAGCACAAGACTATCTCATCGCAGTGGCACTGCTGCCTGGCAAAGAGTACCCCAAGAAGAAGTTCTACTTCTGGTGCGTAAGTTGCTGTTGTATGCCATCCAGCAAGTTCTCGAGCACTCACTTCTCAACTCCTCTCTTCCTCATGCCGATCATAGCTCCAACTTATCCCCAGAGTTGCAACAGTTCCCGGAGCTCAGCAGACAGAAGGCTGAAGCTGCAGCGAAGCTCACGACGCGACTGACGGGGGATCCAGCGCTCGTTCTCACATCAGGCGAGGAGCCGCAAAACACCGAAGAGCCCGAGGCCCCATTCACCGAACTCGATCGACTTGCGTACGTCGTGAACGAGATCGACCATGCGATCTCCGTCGTGCCGCTCGAGACGTTCGTCGTATCTCCGCAACGCCAGGTGATCATGAACCCATCCTTCCGCGGACTCAAGTGGGAACAGGCAACGCAGCTCTACAACTACTACCATTTTCGTGAACCGGAGATTCCCGAGCGCGCAAAAGCGCTCTTCACGTCGGAAGGGCTCGTGCGCGCAGGCGACTTCTTCGACCCGCTGATCCAAGACCTTGACGGCTCGTGGGTCGTCTCGAAGGACAACTCTGGCTGCTTTGTCACGCTCCGAAACTACATCTACCCGGGAACATTTGCCTTCCACCAGCCTGAGACGTCGACGCATGGCTGCGTGTACTTTGGAGATGGTCGCAAGAACCCCGACATTGCATTCATGATCTGAGTGGCTCAATCTGGACAAACGGGCGGGTATCAAGCGCTTTTGCTGGTTTCTAGGTGTGCTTGTCGTAGGCGTGGAGGAAAATCAGCGGAACACCACGACACGAGACAAAACGCGCGTACTCCATCTATCCACGTTCACGAACATTCCATTAATCCAACGAACGTCTTCCTTCTCTCGCATCGCCCATCCGATACATATATCGCCGATCTGCTCAGCTGATGCGGTTCAGGAAAAAGTCGAGGTTCCTGTTGCTCTGTGCGGCCTTGCTCTTCGCTCTTCGGTAGACAGAATTGAACGAGTTGTCCAGGTGGCCTTTTTCCCACAGCGTCCGAGCCGCCACGAACGCCACTGACGCTTTTGCCATCGACTTCGAGAGTGTGAAGTCGCTCTCGAACATCCCGAGGTCCAGCTCAGGGGGTAGCTGCAGCATCGCCTTGAAGATAGGTGTCTTGCCGTGCGTAGACTCCGTGTACGAGTACATCGTCTTGACATTGAGCGTGTAGAGGTTCGCCGGCAGTGACTGACAGAACTGGTTGATGCACGCCACGCTCGAATCCAGGTCCAGTTTCGCGCCGGTGGCCTCGACCACCAGCTTCGTTTGATCTGGGGAAAAGGGGTGGCCGATCAGCATGTCTGCGGTGACCGATCGAGGGAGCGCAAGAATTGACTGGTCCTTGTCGCACGAGAATTCCAGCCCTTTGATCGCATCGGCTTCCATTAGCAGCTGCTTGAAGCGTACATGATCGTCAGCATCGTTCTCTTCTGCAAGGTAGTAGACTACGCCATCTTCGTGTCGCGCTCGACCACAGAGCTGGATTAGCATGCGCGCGTTGTTGACACGGTCGGCGATGATGACGAGGCCGCAAAGCGGGAAGTCCACGCCTTCGACTGACACGGATGTCGAGATCATGACCCGCGTCACGCCGGATTCAAAGTCGTCCAGCGTCTTCTGGAAAGTCGGCAGGTTGAACGCTGCGGTGTCCGACATCGAGCCTTGTCCTAGCATGCAGCTGAACACCGGTGCCGCAGTCTCTCCTAGATGATGATGCGACCCACTTTCTTTGTCATCATCATCGTCGGCACTAAGAGCGTCTTCTTGTTCAGCCAGGTGCGCGAGCTTCTCGTTCAAGTACTCACACAGTACGCGGCACTCTATGCGCGTATTAACATGTACAATTCCTTGTAGCTGTGATGCGTTGCTTGGTCGTTGACTTGTCATCGTTCCCGGTTCGCTCGAGACGTCCGAGACAGAGTCATCGGTCGAATCATCGGTGGCGATTGCAGACGCCATGAACGCTGCGGCGCGCGCTGGCGTGACGCTGTCATTGTCGTCGTGGTCTGAATGTGAATTTTGGCTATTCTTCATCAGCTGGCTGGCTCCGCATGCATCTGACTCCACTTCAGCGGCAGTCAAGAGCTTTGACCACACCAGCTCTTCGATCTTGAGTACCTTCGCGGTTGCCGCAAAGTCGCACTTGCTCCGCTTCGCGCGCAGCAGCAGCAGTGTCTCCACTGCATCCGGGTCCAGCCCAAACATACTCCCTGGAACCGCAAGCAGCAGCGATGCGGCCATCGCCAGCCGCTCAACCTCCAGCTCCGCGAAGCGGTAGTAACACCAGGCACCGAGATTCTTGTACACTGCGTAGCAATTGCGCACGAACTTGTGGAGAAGTTTCTCCCGCCCTGCGTCGCTGTGGCCCGAGCTGCTGCGGCCTTTCTGGAGTAACTTCGCGCACACTTGAAGCACTTTGACCTCCGTCAGCTCCTCCCAGAGCATCGTGCAGAGCTGCGCTTCCTCCGCCTCCATGTTACCACGCAGCGCAGCCTCGATGCTCTCACTCTCGCCCCCGGCCATCGCGCCATTGCTCGTGCCATCATCATTTTGATAAGGCGTTCCGAGTGTCCCGCGGGTATCGCCATACCGCGTCTTCGGGTACACCTCATAGAGGAGCGGCGCCGTGGCCGCGTAACGCGCGAGCTCGCGAGCGTCGAGCTCGACATTCTTGAGCGTCGCGAAGAGCGCCTCGGCGCAGCCCTTGGTGGGACACGCAGTGGTGCCGAAGACGCGCGGCATGCGCGCCGGGTCTTTCAGGTCAAGCATCTTGGCGATCTGCGCGTACGGGTGGCGCTTGGTGACGTGGTGGCATTCGTCGAAGACGAGCAGATTGATGCACGCGAGAGGCACGTAGCCCTTCTCCACGATGCTGCGCGCGACCTCGGGCGTGCACACGAGCACGCGCGTGGCGCGCAGCTCGTGCGCCCAGCGGCGCTCGTCCCACAGGTCCAGCTCTCGGCCGAAGAACGCGCGGCACGACAGGGAGCTGAGCAGCCGCACCTTGGTGGCGAGCTGCGCCACGAGCTGTCGCGTGGGCGCCATGACCACCGCGCGCCGGCCGCCAGCATAGTCCTGCTCCGCTAGCAGCGCGAGCGCCACGAACGTCTTGCCGATGCCCGTGCTGCCCACCAGCACCACGTTCTGCTCACGCGCGAGCGCCAGCACCTCGCGCTGGAAGCCGCGCAGCTGCGGCTCACCAGTCCCCACCATCGTATCTGCTTGGCGGAAAGAAAGTTGGGAAATGACGCTGGCAATAGCGATAGAGAAAAAAACAAGTAGCAAACTGGCGAACAGCATTGCGTGTCGCATGCTAGTTGACAGGTCCAGACGTGGCTACATTTTTCTATCTCTTGCTGCTCTTCTTCTTGGCACCGCCGGCGCCGCCACCTTTCTTGCCGCTGCTCGCACCACCGCTGGCACCGTGGAGGCCTGGTGCCGAGATCTTCACGGGACCTACCATGCAGTTCACCAGCTCGTTCTCCGGGATGCACTTGAGCAGCTCGCGCTGCACCACAAGCGGATCCACGTCCGGCGTCGCTTCTTCCTCGTTGTCACCATCGTCCGCTGCCGCCTTGCTGCTGCTGTTCGCCTTCGCTGCGAGACGCAGCTTCGCGGCGTCCTTCTCGAACTTGAGGATCGACGAGAAGAAGTATTCCATCGCCTGCTTCGCGGCCTTGCCCTTCTTCTGCGCGCCCGGCAGCAACTTCACCTTGTACTTGAACTTCTGCAGCGACGCATACGGAGCGCACATCGGCACCGCGTACAGCACCAGGTCGTGCGGCAGTGGCGCCCCCGTGAACGCGTCGAAAAAGTCTGCGCCCTCCGCCTCCTCCTCCTGCTCCTCCAAGAACTTCTCTTTCTTCTCGCGCAGCTGCCGAATGTACTCTTCATCCGCAGCACCGACCTTCTTGTCGTCGCCTGCTGCTCCTCGCTTCGCGCCGCCGCTGCTCGCAGCGTCCGCGTCGCCGCTGTTGCCAGCACTGTCTGCGTCCGTGTCATCGGCGGCGCCGCCGTTCTCGTCCTCCGGCTCGACAGCGTGCCCAAGCAACTCCATCCGCAAGCGACGGTCCTCCTCGTCCTGGTCCGCGTACTTCTTCTTGAGTTTCTTGAGCTTCCCCTTCTTGCCGCGCACGTTCTTGGCCGCTTCTGCCTTGCTAGTGCTACTGCTCTTCTCCGCATTCTTGCTCTTCTGATTCGTAACCGGAGGTGACGAAGCGGAGGAATCGCTGCTCTTCGCGCCAGGAAGCTTCCCCTTCTTCAGATCGCGGCGCTCCTTCGCCGACAAGCGCTTCTTGCCAGGACGCTCGGCGGCGCTAGCTTCTGTGTCCTTCTCCTCTGTATCGTCCACTTCCTGCTCCTCCTGCTCATCGGCAGCGACTTCAGGCGCAGACGCCACAACTTCACTCGTAGGTGTCGTCTCCTCGACTGTTGTTGCTGTTGCTGCAGCCATCTCTTGCTGCTCAGCGCAACTTGCCTCTTCTTTCTTGCTGTCGACGGCACCCTTCGAGTCGCCACCATCGCTGCTGGTAGGAACCTCGTCCACTGCCTCTTCCTCTTCCTCCGCTTCGCCAGCTTCCCCGATCGCGCGAACAGGTTCGTCTGCATCAGTGCGGTGGTTCGCCACCGAGCTCTCATCGAGGCGGAACAGGATCGCAAGCCCCATCTCCAGTCGCGACGGCTGGATGTAGTTCTTCTTGCCGCGGATCATGAAGCTACCCGTCGTGAGATACTCGCCTGACGGCGCGGTCTTGGACACCTGGTCGGCGTGTACCCAGTATGCGCCAGCAATCACCTGACTCGACCACGCGTTGCTGCGGCAGACACTCATGCAGCCAGCCTGCTCCAGCGTTCCGACCGGGATCGGCGGAATCGTCTTTGCTCCGGCAACTGCAGCGCGGTTGCGAACCACGCACGTCGCCGCACCGTGCAGGTCTGCGTGCACGTACACGTCGCCCTTGCGCAGGTAACGCTTCACGAGGAGCTCGTTTTGGTGCGCATCCTTGCCCGCGATCACCAGGTAGTTCTCGTTCGTGAGGAACCAGTGGAACTTCTCGAACCAGAGGACCTTGCGGCGCTCGTAGATCGCATGGCGCTTCGTCTGCTGCTTCTGCAGCGTCTTCTGCGTGCTCTTCTCGGCAGCCAGAATCGCCTTCTGAGTCGCCTCGGTCGCTTTCACCACCTTTTCACCCGCCTTCTTCTTCTTCGTGTAGATCTCGCGCGCGTTCGCGAGCGCCGAGAGCGACAGGTCAATCCAGATCTCGTGCGCCTGCTTGTCCTGCTGCTCCTCCTCGTCATCATCTTCGTCCTCGGTCTCTCTAGCGTCAGTCGCGTCGTCAGTGTCGTTGTCGCATAGCAAGATCGACACGCGGTTGTTCACGAGGTCGAGCTCGTGAATGAGGCACGCAACCGGGTTGCCGTTCTTCTGCTCGAAGCGGATAAGCTCCTTAAGACCGCGCCAGTCCATCCCGCTCGCCAGCGCGCTGCGGATCACCATTAGCACGTTCTCAACGTCCTGCTGGTTATCCTCGAGCAGCCGCGCATGCTTAAAGCTTTTCTCCTGTACGTCCAGCAACTGGTCAATCTGCGTCTTCTGGTTCTTCCGAAGCTTCGCCAGCTTCGACTCGGCGGCCAGCTGCGCGTTGTGCTTGGCCACCTCGGCGACCTCGGCTTCGAAGCGCGAAAAGTACTCGTCTACCGCTTCGTCGAACGTGTCGAAGCTCTGCACATGCTTGCTGCGATGCTGCGCGTACAGAAACGGCGTGAACTCCTCGTACTGCACGGGTGCCGCTTCGCTCTCACGGTCTTTCATGATGATGAACCCGCACTTCTCTTTCGGAGCTGATGCGGCTGGCGTCTGGTCCTCCGTCGCGTTCTCTTCCACGACCGCCGTGTTCTGCTCTGCCTGCAGCTTCTCGAGCAGCGTCCAGCCGCCTTGCAGTTCGTCCACGAGCGCTGCCAGCTTCTGCTCCCCGATCGCCTTAAACTCCGCCGGGCTCTTGATCTTGAGGGTCGGTTGCAGCCCCGCACTGACGATACAGTGCTCGACGATCACGGGGCCGAGCCCACCGAACGTCGCCTCTTTCGTGAGCAGCAGCTGCTTGAGCGTTTGCACTTTCTTCTTCGCCTTGCTGGCGCCCCCCGTAGCAGCCGCTGCCGCCTTGAGCTCGAGGTCTGCGAACCACTTGTCGATGACGTCCGTGAGCTGCGCCGCCGAGCGCACCGGCTCGGTCTTGTTCTCGAGCACCTCGACTGGGTACACTTGCCGGACGGCCATCTTGACGTTCTCGTCGAACTTGTGCGTGCGCAGCAGCGAGAGGATCGAGTAGTTGCCGTCCGTGAGCACAATGTTACCCGACGCGTAGAGCTCGAGGATAAGGTGGCACTGCAGCTCGTCGGCGCCGAACGTGAAGTCCACGACGCGGTCGCCCTCGAGCTGCTGCAGCGCCACGAGGCGCTTGCCGCGCAGGTGCTTGCGCAGCTTCATGGTGAACTGGCTCGGCAGCGCGGCGCTCGAGGACGATGCATCGCGCGCGTACTTGCTTGTGTGGAAGCGCACGCCCGACTCAAGCAGCAGGAAGACTTTGGGGTACGGCGGCTGGTGCAGCTTGAGGATGTAGGTTTTGCTCTTGTCGCCGCCGCCGCCCTGCAGGTCGTAGATGTTGGTCACGCGCATGTTGAGCACGTTCTTGCGGATGGAGCCGACCATCGCGTGGATGTCGTCGATGGACATGCGCGACTTCTTCATGCTGGTGCTGGGTGGATGAGTGGAGGGGGCTGGATGAAGGGGGAGGGAGGTCTGAGAGTTTGTGTAGCTCGGAAAGCGTGGATGAAGGTGAAAGGGATCTCTCTGTACAAGGAATAATATTCCGTAAAAGGTCTTGCACCGCCAACACCACCTTCGGGATCTATTGACGCAGAGTCGGTACCTGAGCGCGATCTCCGACTTTCGACGTCAACTGTGCCTCCTCCACGTCGAAAGCCACGGCGTAACTTGCATTCGCGCACGTGCGAAGATGTCGGGAGTCTCCGGACCAGCCGCCAGCGCGTGAGAGATCGATGCGAGCAAGCGAGCTCTCGGACTGCCGGGTGTCGACGTTCAGTGTCTGGGAGAGCTGTCGCCTGCGGTGTCAGGCAGCTGTTCGGTTTCTAGTCGTCGACGACCTGGAGGGAACTACCAATAGAGAAGGTGTTTGCCGTTGTCTATTTGATGTTTGGAAGAGTGTCGCTAATTTCATTCCGCTCCCAACATGAGAATAGATTCAAACTTCTGCTTGGTGCCACACACACACCGCTTGGCGCAGCCTGCGGCGAAGGCGCTGGCAAACGCTCAGACGGAGACCGGTCGTCATGGAGCAGCGCAACTCTTCCTTCTCCAAGGTAGTACCGCTGCAACGCAGCTCTTCGGCAGAAGAGAGTGATGCCAAGAAACCTGATGCCATACGACACAGCGACGTCACCCTCCACCCCACCAGCGATGCCGTTGCCACATTACGCAACCGATTTCCGCTCCAGCCTCTCACGCCCGACTCATCAATTGATCGTCAGCCATTTGGCAGTGTTCGACGCCACTCCTTCACTACCCCAGGAAGCGCAAGCAAAGTTGAAAAGAATTTGGGTGTGCGCAGGCACTCTTCAAGGATGACACGATCGAGACCATTGACGGTGTCAGCGGCAGACAAACTCGATGACGGCTTCTTCGACGTATTCGGGGTTCTTGGTGTCCCCATGGTCGTCGCGTTCGTCTGTTCGGCGGTCCTGATGTTCACCCAGGCGTATGTTCAAGTACATCCGTCCGAGTTTGCCAACAAGCTCATGAACACATCAGAGTACGACGACGGCGAATTCTGGTTGCTAGAAAAGGCTGATCCACCGACTGTCATGGCTGCGACGGGGATGCTGATACTATTCGGCTGCGGCTACGTCCTTCTGGTTGTGTACATGCTCTTCTTCCGCCACCTTGCGATTGAGGACAAGGCCATACAACAGAATTCGATGCTGGTATCCCCGCAACTGGAAAAGAAACGAATTTCGGTCGACATGAACACGACAAGAAAGTCTGCTGCTCGGGATTCGACGGCAGTCACCGAGCCGGATGAGGAGATCACTGTGACAGAGATTGCGAACGGCATCTTCATCACGTACCTAGAATACTTCAAAGACTTGGCCAAGAAGCTTCGTCCCCACCGGCAGCAATCGCAAGCCAACGCTCAAGAAATCGGTGATGCTTTCAGCTCTCCAGAGAACCAGAAAAGCGCAACACTTACTCGAAAGAATCTGCAGAGAGCGCGCGTGATCTACTTTCGCTTCTCAGACATCGACGGCATCTACCACGCGTACTATGTAAGCACTCGCGCGCCAATTTTGTTCACTGACTTGATTTGTGGGCCATCTTTGCTTCGTGACTCACCATGAGAATGCTTGGATGCACAGAGCGCGATGTATGATCTCCCGAAGCTCGCGTTCCAGACCATGACTCTAGTCACGTATCTGTACAAGGGCTTTCCTATCGCAATCGTTGCGTTTTACTGCACGATGCTGTCAGCGAACTGGCTCATCTCGTTCTTCCGATTCCAGCAAAAGGCGTTCGACCGAGAGCTGATCGTTGCAAGGCTCTTCTACATGTAAGCACTGGCGCGCCTACTGCTCATGGGTTTCCTGTACTCACATGCGTTCACTAACGGTCCGCATGCCTATTCACCCAGCTTCGATCTGTTCTTTGCTGTGTTCTCGCCGCTTCTGATCACCACGTACGCGTACTACAACTTTACCTTTGATCGCGAGATGTTCCGCACGAAGGAGGAGAGCTTTCCTCCTGGCGAGTTCGAGCGGACTGCCCGGCTGTTCGCCGACCCAGCTGCAATCTCGATAGCTCGCCTCAGCTTCAAACACTTGACCCTCACGACAGGTTCGGCCATTGGCATGAAAGTCGGATTGCTCTACCTCTCGTTCTACAAATGGCGCAAGATCATCCGGTTTCTAGTCCAGTCTCACCATAAGAATCGCCGACAGCTCACTGAACGCCACTCGAAGAAGCACCGAAAACATACTAGATACCACCCGTTTGTCGGTGTGATTGTATTCTTGGGGATCGGAGCTGGAGCGCTGGTCTACACGTTTGTGACGCTGGTAACGTCCACATCCAAGTGCGCTGCGTTAGTTGGGCGCTGTGCTGTAATTTCGTACACGTGGGGCGAAAGAGATGGAGGATGCCCATGTCTTGTGTACATTGACAGTCTCCATGATCCCCGAACATACAACGAGTGGCTTTACCCAGATGACGCGACGAAGCTGCTTGTCGAAGCAGCGAAGGAGGGGACTCTGAAAAGCGTCCAAATCATCAACCGCGACCTCCCGACGCTTCCGGATGTGCTCCGCCGGTGCACTTCACTTCAGCAGATGTACGCACTCGAGTGACACAGCTACTTTGTTCATGACACAAGTAACCTTCTGGTCTTTGTGATGTTGATGCAGGATCCTGATCTATACAGAGACCGAGTATTTTCCAGAGTGGACAAAAGAGCTCACCCACATGGAGTACTTGTGCGTCTCGCTTTGACGCTACACTTTTTCTGATTGTGGCCGAGATTCTAACCTCACGTTGTATCCGATCTCTTTGTTCAGTCACATCGAAGGTGACTTCACGTCGCGCGGGCTTAAGTACCTTCCAAACGACATGTTCAGCCACATGGAGCGGCTCACGTACCTACGCACAGGCACGATCCCGCAACTTCCATCCTACCCATCGCTCGCTGGACTGGAGAAACTCGAGAGTCTGACGATTGTCTCCGGTCACAAACTGACGGAGTTACCAAGCTTTGATGACTTGCGGAGTTTGCGATCTCTCAATCTCGTCGAGAACTACCACATTCGTCGCCTCCCGTCGCTGCGCGCGCTGACGCACCTGAAGAGTTTTAACGTCGTGTATCGGAATGAGATGTGCTGCAACGGGTACCTCACTGGCGAGTGCGACCAGTCTGCTCCCATGTGCCGAAAGTACACGAACGAGTCAGCGATGCTGTGCGTCAAGGACTCAATCTCGAAAGCCGATATCGCTGTCATCGAGAAAACAGAGGGACACATTTGCTTAGATCTCGGTCAGGATCTCGAGAATGCCGCGCCGACGCTCGAGTCGACTGACATGGCGTGCGGAGGAGTGATGTACCGCCAATGCAAACTGGGGAATGCCACCGGGATCTGCTACAATGTGCGCTTGCAGGTCGTGATGTGTGACACGTCCGGGAACTACGAGGCGATGAGACGGCTGCAGATTCAGAGGAATGTCGGGGCTGCATGTGATCCCATCGAAGAAGGTTGGTTAGGATGCCCGCAGACAAGGAGGTCAAGGTAAAGACGAAGAAGGGAGTCGACAAAGTTTAGGTCGAGACGAAGACGGAGAGGGGAACCGAGCAAATTCATACTGTGTACAAGATCGTATATATCATTTGTCCATGCTTGCTTGGGTGGAGACTGCGTGTTTACTCGCAAAGAAGCAACCTACAAACAACGGTGTTTGGCTGCTGACTACAGATCGACAATCTACATCTGCCTTGCTGTTCCTTGCAATCTCTCTCTCTCTCTCTCTCTCTCTCTCTCTCTCTCTCTCTCTTTCGCTCGCTCGCTCGTTCATATGCGCTATCACTACGAGTATGTGTATGGGTACGGTCGGGAGCTTGCCGCTATAAAGCGGGCTCACTTGGTCTCTTGGTCTCTTTCTCTTGCTGAGATGCTGGCCAGTCAGCTGTTGCGCAACACGATGCTCGCGTTCGGGATCGACATCGCCAATGTCTTTTTATGCGACTCGCAGAAGCCACCACCACGGTCGATCTTGCCGCACCCGTCGACCGTGCAGCGCCTCGAGCCGCCGTGCGCAGAGCACCTGCCGCGCCGCTGGGTGCCTTTCTTGCACCCCGGAAAGACGCAGATCTTGCCGCCCCCGTGAGTGCGACACAGTCCCGATCCTTGGCTGCTTTTGCTGCATCCGTCGACAGAGCACCGGATTCCGCCGCCATGAGCCTTGCAACGGCCAGTTGCCTGCGCGCCGCGCGTGCAGTTCTCGACCGAGCAGCGCTTGCCTCCGCCGTGTCGGATGCAACGTCCGCGACTCTGGCTGCTCTTCTGGCAGTTCGGGGCGGAGCAAAGACGTGCCTTTTGAGCATCCTTGTTGCTGCGTCCGGACGTCTGGTGAGCAGCACATCTGCGTGATGCCAAGCGGCAGCACTTGTGGTCCGCATACTGCCTCTCGGCGGTGCTCTCAATGCCGACGTCGGTGTGACCGATCTCTGCTCCATTTGTTCCGAGTTCATTCGCGTTCCAAAGAGCGGCATCCGCAGTGTCGAGAGGCGTTTGCATGTGGTCACTGAAGAGATCTTGCGTCGCTGCAAGCGAGGTGCCGGTATACACGACCGGCTGTGCAGACGAACTCGAGCCTGGCAGGAAGCCGGGAAAGTACTCTTCGTTGCGGGTGTCCTCGGGAGTGGGAGTGTCGAGCAGCAGGAGACGCAGGAATCCCATCTCCTCCTCGCAGAAGTCCAGCGCCGCCATCGTTGCGTCTGCTGCCTGCTGAATGCCGTCTCTTGAGCGTGTGCGATCGGATTCGCGAGTGACGAGCTGAGTCTCTGCTGCCCCCTCGCTCTCATGAAGAAGCGATCGGAGCCGCCGTGTCCACACATGCGCGCTTGAGAATCAACACCTCATATCATATCGAGAGACGCATTCGCATTAACTCACTCTCGATCCTGAGTGCCGGTGACCCGCGGTGAAAGGAAGCGACTTGGTTGGATGCAAAGATGTCACACGAAGGCAGGCGGCGAGGCGGAGCTGACGCCTCGCTAAACGCTTCGACTGACAGGCCGCGGCATCTAACTTCCTGAATGTGAGGCCTTCTTCGCTCATGGCAGACAGCGCGCGCGGCTTTATTCCGCCACACTACACAGCACGCACACCAACAACGCGTTGCTGCAAACGCAAAGCTGTCAGTGGCATTCAGTGGTGCTTGCATTCGAGAAGATCTGGTGCAACGAAGTCGCATCTCGCCGTCTTCAGTCTTCTCGAGTTCAGCATTCGTAGACAGCTAGCTGAACTCGATGAACTCGTCATCTGGTCAAGACCAAGATGCTCTAGTATGTTTTGATGCATTCGGATCTGCAGACCAACGCGATTGTTCTTGGATTGTATGCGGTGGTTTGAATTTGCACACGACTCACACTGCAAATAAGCGAACAAGTTAGTCAGCGAACAGCACGCGATACATCTTGGGATCTGGTACGCTCGCTGTCTCGGTGCCATCACCCTCCTCTGAACCTTGCCAATATGTGTGAACTCCGGTCATAATCTTGTTGGCTCGGTAGTGTGTGAGTCGGTCATCCAAATCGATTTTGCTTGCTCGGCTAGCAGTCAGTCAAAACAAGCAGAGCGCGTTTGCAAGGAGGTGACGCCGCACGCAATCAACACCAGCACCACCAAAGCCAATAGCAGCAGCACTA
This sequence comes from Globisporangium nunn, assembly GCA_023334075.1. Taxonomy (NCBI): domain Eukaryota; phylum Oomycota; class Peronosporomycetes; order Pythiales; family Pythiaceae; genus Globisporangium; species Globisporangium nunn. Next base: position 2,034 of record JAASFZ010000259.1, on the reverse strand, counting down.
CTAACAGCAGCAGCTCTTGTCGCTCCTGACAAAGCGCCGCGCGCAACGCACTGGCATCCTCGAGCGCGACGCTCTGTACAAATGTTCATCGTAGTCGTCTCGTATGTGCTGCTGCTTTCCGCCGTGCTGCGAACCGGACTCAGGTATCGCGGCATCGACTTCCCACAACTCGAGCCCAACTAGCTTTGGCCTCTCTGACCGTTCACATACCCGGTTGCCCACATCCTACTTGCTCAACGAGATGCAAGGCGCGGGAGATGACTGGGTTTACTAGTACGACATGACGCCCATCGGGATGCACGCGTGCGCCAAGTCCCTGTAGTTGTCGTGACAGCCGCTGCGCCTGCTCTACAAGACTATGTGCGTTGACAGAGCAGTCGGAGTCGTGACGATATTCGAGACGATGGACGCGTTGGTGGGAGCGACGGGGAGGGGGAGGTTAAGTCGATGGGCGGCCTGAACAACCTCACCCTGCGCACGAGGAACGTGTGACTTGGCCACACCCGCCGCTATATCCTCGCGTCGTTCTTCGCCAGCGACATAGCGTACACCAACCTCACACTCTACTACGAAGCTGAGCGCTGAGCACTTCGGGGTTCGCGTTCTACTCTCCGCGACAGACCCGTGTGCAGCCGTGCGCGTGCCGAGACTGCTTGCTTCGACGTGCAGCGGAGCGAAGGCGCTTTGCGAAGGACTCAACTGCGTGTTGCAGCATGCCGCAACTCGCATCCAGTCACTCCTACAGCGATAGTATCCGAACCACACTCTCGACATCGCGATTGAGGACGCTCAAATGGGCCAAAAGAAAGCTGCGCTCTCGCTCCAGTTTCAGCCAGTGTTCGGCATCATCCTCTTCGTTTGCATTCGAGACTGCGGGTCCAATTCGATACTTTCGAAACTTGCGAGCGAGTTCTCCACGATTGCGAGTGGTGACTCCCGATACGAAGGCGCAGTGCTTCTCTTGAACGTGGTCGACTAGTTTTCCTCCATCCCAGTTCTCCGCACTGCCGGACAGACATACGCGTGGTTGCGTGGTTGCGCCTGAATTGTGCTCTTCATCGGCTGCTGCGTCGCGAGGTTTGCCAAGCCGTATGACATCCACGTGAGTCTTGCTGTGCAGCTTGGAGCTGGACTGCGCACACTGTTCCTGATCCCGAGCCAGGTCGTCGTGTCTGACAGTCTGCTTCCAATCGTGTGCTAGGTCGCGGCGCATACGCCGGAGTTCGCGACAGTCTGCGAACTCATCGCGCACACGTTCAGCACTCTACTCGGCGCCTTCCAAAATGGATCTCCAACAACTCCTACATCGCGGTACCGTGACGATGCGGATCGTGTGAATCGTGCTTCTTGCGCTGCACATTCTCCTATTTGTGATGGCGAGACGAAGTATGTGGGCGCCATCGAAGGGTGCAATCGGTGTCCCGGAACTCGCGACCACCTTCGTCTCGTGTTTGTCGATGCTAGCACAGTTCTGCTCGGTGGACTTCCGCGATACTCATTTCCCATCTATCTCGCCGCTGGTGTAGAGCTCCCGGAACAGAACGCTGCGCAAAGGCAGCTACGGCAACTCGCAGAACTTCTGGGGATTACACTGCTACGAGGTAGCATGCTCGACGCCAAGCGTCTATTGGCATCTGCTGCAGTGCACACGAGACTGCTCTTGATCGAACGAGGGCGCCAGTGGGGATCGCATCAGCTCCATGCTAACGAGACTACCAACTCTCTCGTCGTCGAGGCTTTACTAAAGCCTCACGCGTCTTACGTTGCAACAGCGCTCTTGCCAGCCAACGCACTTATCGTGAGCTGGAAAGGATCATTGTCGAGGCACAGAGACAAGTTCGAGATCGACGTCTCACGCAACCTCAGCTACTATCATCGCAAGGACCATCGCCAATCTCGCATTCTCTGCCTTGTACAAGAGTTCTCTGTCGCTGGCGAGGCTCGGGGTCACTCGGTGCGCAGTTCGAACGCATTGGAAACGAAGAGCGCATTTTCAATCAGATGCGCCACCCCATTCTCCCGCAGATCTTCGAC
>JAASFZ010000258.1:0-23621 GCA_023334075.1 Globisporangium nunn | reverse complement strand
TGCAGCTCGCTGGCAGCGCGCGGTCCGAGGTGTGTGTGCACAAGGAGTAGACGAGTAGCAGGCAGGCAGGCAGGCAGGCAGGCAGAAGTTGTCGGGTAGCAACATACAGTATTTAAGCAAACCATCGATTGAGTCGAGCGAGAGCAAGAGTTTGTCGAGAGTGGGGACGCAGTTCGTGCAGTGTGCAGCGCATGCGGATGGAGCGCTTCCGAGGTGGCGGTCGTGGTCGTGGTCGTGGTCGTGGTCATGGTCGTGGCGGCTTCATATCCAGTTCGACTCGCAGCCGCAGGTCCGAGATACCATATCACGAGACCTGCCGCTCTGAGCAACAAAAGCGGTTTGCTTGCTGAGTTGCTTGACTCGGCCGGCTCGACTCCTCAAGAGTCACTCCCCACTATGCAGCGTGTGTGTTGGCCACGTGATGCACGTGATGCGAGCGAGCGAGCGATTGATGAGATCAGCGGTCGAGTCCAGTGTCTCGCCTGTGGCTGGTGTGTCCAAAAGCCGCCAAGTAAGCTAACGAGTGAGGAAGCAAACGAGCTGCCATCGTTTTCCGGTCGCTGTCTGCTGCGTGCTGTTGCCACCTGAGTCACGATAGTCGTCTTGATACGCTTCCCAAACGACCGGCAGAAGATGCAGCTTCATGCACAAGTGCACATGACATACCGCGCATCCTCTTCTTCCTCGCCTTCCTTCTTCCTCTCTCGCAACCCGAAGCGTGCAGCAACGCGCGCCGCGCGTTCGCTCCTCTCGCGCCGCGCGTGCACCTCGCGTTCCCTCCGTTCGCGATCCGAGATCCGAGATCCGAGTTGACCATCTCCTCTTCTTCCTCCTCCTCCTCCTCCTCCTCCTCTTCTTCCCCCTCCTCCTCTCAAGAACGTCCTCCTTTCGTGCGGCATATGTGTCGCGCGGATCCACGCAGGGTGTCTCGCACATGCTCGAGTGCTCAAGCGCGTGCGTGTGCACACGTGTGTACTGTATCTCGTCTTGAGACGTTCGTGGTGGCGCACCTCGAATGACGACTCGAGTTGCCGAAGAAGGCGGTCAAGTCGGTGAGTCGAGCCGTGCCGGTCAGCCATGGAATATGGTGGTCGAGCGCGTAATGCAGCAGGCCGTGAAGGGAGAACTCGTGAACGATGGCGTGGCCACTTGACGAACGACGATCACTCCGTCTCCTGCTTCATCTTCGCTGACGGACGGTTCTCTCTTTCGTGGCCGATTTGAGCTTTCGTGTCGCCTGTACACTCACATTGAACAGCGGAGGCTGGCATGCGATCTGGCGCTGTTCCTGTTCCTGTTCCTGTTCCTGTTCCTGTTCCTGCTACTGCTGCTGCTGCTGCTGCTGTTGTGGTTGCTTCTAGCGGGGTGGTAATGTCGCTGCTGGCGAATGTGAAGGCGACGATGGGCGACAATGCTTTCGGTGTTTGGTAGGATGCATTGTCAAGGACTCTTTCACGATCGTTCTCATGTGGGAATGCCGTCACGTGGTCCTCGTTCTCCACAATGAAGGTTAGGTTGCCAAGATTCGAGATGGCTCTCCTTTGTCTGGTTATTACGGAAGGTCTTTGTAAAGTGCACGTCACGCATGATACGGTGAGTACAAGCAAAAGAATCGCATTGCCATTCTTCGTCTACACGCAAATGAGCTTCCGGCGGTTCGGGTTCGTCTGGAGCTTGTGGCTGCGCTTGTCGAGGCGCTCGCGGTGCTTGTCGAACAAGAAGTTTTTTCTCCGCGACTCGTTGATCGTCATGCCGCTCGCGATGTTCTGATTGTAGCACACACAACACCAACAACACGAAGCGTTAGACTGCGCTCGATACAAACCGTAATGCAGCGGATCGTCGCCATCAACTGTCCACTTACGTTGCGCTTCTTCAGCAGGTTCGCTGCAAAGGCGAGCGAGAGTGCAGTGCTGCCGTTAACGCCCGGATCCACACCAGCCACCTGGTATGCCAGCAGCAGGCGCTCCTTCGTGACCGCGAGCACCGACTCACGCGCCTCCTCCGGGCGGAACCGCTGTCTATAGTAGCGACGGAACTCGCGACGGCCGAGACGCTTGCCGTTCGCCAGCACCAGCTCACCCGTTTCCGACACATTGATCGTGTGCAGCGCCTCGTCGTCCTCACTCTCCACGTCCTCGTCTTGCTCTTCCTCGACCACCTCCTCGTCGTCGTCCACGCTCGCTTCACTGTCGGTCTCCCACTCGACGTCCTCCTCACCGCCCGCCGTGATCGCCTTCACCTTGTTCGACTTGTACTGCGCCGAGAAGTCATAGAAATCGATCAGCTCCTCGATGTCTTCGTCATCGTCGTACGGGAGTTTGCAGTGCGACAGCGCAGTCATGTGCTTCTGCACATCGTGGTAGTCACGGAACGACTTGCCCTTCCCGTTGCAGTAGAGACAGAAGTTGCCCAGCTTGACCTTTTCGGCCAGGTAGCCCACGAGTCCCTCCGCGTCTGTGAGGAACTCGACGTCCGGGATAAAGAACCCGTGCTCCTTGAGCATGTGCGAGAGGTTGGCGTCGAAGTCCTCCGCATGGTGGGAGCAGAAGATGCAGTCTTCCTTCGCGAGCGGCACCTGCTTCTTGTACTCCTCGAGCGACACAGCCACCTCCTCATCGGTCATGTTCTTCGCGCTGGCGGCATTGTCACCGCCATCCACGCCATCCGCCGCCGCGTCGCTGCTGTCGTCAAGCGCCACGATGTCGAGCTGCTTCTGGATCGTGGCGACGGTGTCGGCAGTCTCCGGGTTCTTCTTGGCGTTCGCCAGGTGCTTCTTCGACGACAGGTGGTTATCGTACGCGTTGGCAGTCGTGAACGTCTTGTTGCACGCGACGCACTTGGTGAGCGTCTTGACACCCGACTTCTTCATCTCCTCGCGCTTCTGAGCCTGCTTGTGCTTGGGGTCAGACGCGAGCGCCGCCTGCTTGTCCGCCAGCAGCTTCTGCATGCGGAACGTGAACTGCTCCTCCGTCACAGGCGCGAGCTCCACCACCTTGCGCTTGAGGTTGTAGCGGTGCCAGTCGGAGCGGAAGTGCTCCTTCTGCGCGTCAAACGCCGGGAACTCGAGGCGGCATGCGGTGCAGGTCCACATGTCCGCTCTTCTTCTCGTTGCTGGTTCTTCTTCACGCGCGTAGGCTCGTGCACGTACGCGAGCGAGCAGCTTCCGCAAGTTCTTCTTCTTGGCTGTCCGAATCAACCCACCGTTCTTGCACCTTGTCAAAATAGAAACGGTTGGCGGCTACCAAATCGCACTTTAGCGGAGGTCTGCTTTCCTGCAGGTGGCACGAATGTAGCACGAATTGCTTGCGCAACACGCCTCGCCAACCTCGAAGTTCGCCACTTCCGACTTTGACGACGAGAGCCACTGACACACATGCTGCACCGCGCCCTAACACGCCTGCCAGCGCGCGCGCTGCGGCGCCCCGTCTCTGCCGGCACCACCAGCTTCAGCTCGTCGGAGCGCTCGCTGACGCGCGACCCGCGCTTCGCGGTGTGGACCGAGGAGGACGTGGCGCACTTCCGCCGCGTGCTGCGGCCCGAGAGCGTGCTCACGGACGCAGACGACACGGCGCCGCACGCCGTCGACTGGCTCGGCAAGTACCGTGCGCAGGCGCCGCGCACGCTCGTGCTCAAGCCGCGCTCGACGGAGGAGGTGGCCGCCGTGCTGCGCCACTGCCACGCGCGCCGGCTCGCGGTGGTGCCGCAGGGCGGGAACACGGGGCTTGTGGGCGGCAGCGTGCCCGTGTTCGATGAGATCGTGCTCTCGACCGCCGCCATGAACCAGGTGCTCGACTTTGACGCCGTGTCCGGCATCCTCGTGTGTGAGGCTGGCTGCGTGCTCGAGAATCTCGACAATTATGTCGCGAAGGAAGGCTACATGATGCCGCTCGACCTTGGCGCCAAGGGCACGTGTCAGATCGGCGGCAACGTGTCTGCGAACGCCGGCGGCCTGCGCCTGCTGCGCTACGGGTCGCTGCACGGCACGGTGCTCGGCGTCGAGGCCGTGCTCGCGGACGGCACGATCGTCGACTGCCTCAGCACCATGCGCAAGGACAACACGGGCTACGATCTCAAGCAGCTCTTCATCGGCTCCGAGGGGACGCTGGGCGTGGTCACCAAGGTTTCGATCCTCACGCCACCGCGCTCGACGTCCGTGAACGTCGCGCTGCTTGGGTGTGAGGACTTTGACGCCGTGCAGCGCACGTTCGTCGAGGCGAAGAAGCACCTGGGTGAGGTGCTCTCGGCGGTCGAGTTCATGGACCGTCAGTCGCTCGACATGGTACTCTCGCAGCAGGACTGGCACAAAGACCCGCTTGAGTCGACGTGCCCGTACTACATCCTCATCGAGACGTCGGGCAGCAACAGCATTCACGACATGGAGAAACTCGAGGCGTTCCTCGAGGACGCCATGGGCTCGGGCACAGTGGTCGACGGCACTGTCGCGCAGGACGCCGCGCAGGCGCGCAAGCTCTTCAGCATCCGCGAGGACATCACGCTCGCGCTCAGCTCGCGTGGGTACGTGTATAAGTACGACCTGTCGCTCCCGATCAGCCAGTACTACCGCATCGCTGAGGAGACACGCGAGAAGGTGGCTCCGCTCGGCGCCGAGGTCGTGTGCTTTGGACACTTGGGCGACTGCAACCTGCACCTCAACATCTCGACGCTCGAGTACGACGAGAAGGTCTTCAAGGCCATCGAGCCGTTCGTGTTCGAGTTTACGTGTGCGTTACGTGTCTGATGCTTTGATGTTGGCTTTTGGGCGGTGGAGCGCTGGCGATGATTGACGCTCTCTGTGCTGTGTTGCTATCTCAGCCAAGCACCGCGGAAGCATCAGCGCAGAGCACGGCATCGGCACGCACAAGCCGTCGTTCCTGCACATGTCCAAGTCGGCGAACGCGATCGCACTCATGAAGCAGATGAAGACCATGATGGACCCGAACGGCATCCTGAACCCGTACAAGGTGCTCCCTCAGGAGTAGTTGATGTGCTGTACACATCTTTCGTGATGTGGTACGACTGCCACTTTTGTCTCGTCGAGATAGAGGAAATGCGAACTGGAGGACTGTGTCCTCTGTTTTGGCTGCAGACTGCGTGTATTGAGAGACGGTTGAGGCGTCTCTTTCTGTACAAGCAGGGAGCTATTGTGTGCTCGCTCCGTCGTGTCTGACAGACCGTCGTGGTAAGCACGATGCACACTCACCGACCACCTGCGCTCACAGCTCCTCCTCTAGGCTTGTCGCCTTGGAGAGGTCGAGGTACTTGAAGCTCACGCCGCCGATCACGCGCTCGGGCAGCTCGTCCTCTGCCTCACCCTGGATCGTGATAAATACGCGCACGTCGAGGTACGTGGCCCAGCTGCAGCAGAGCGAGCCGATGGAGGACGCGATCGTGCTGGACGCGACGTCCAGGTCGAGCTCGAAGTAGTTGTTGCGGCGGAAGTAGTGCTGTGTGAGCTTCGTACCCGTGATCGCCGGGCGGCTCGGTACGAGCTGCTGGAAGACCCACGGCGCGTTCTCGAAGTCCGGGATGAGCTTGAAGCGCTGTGTGCGGAAGGCGTCGTCCTCGGCGTTGCAGAATGCCCAGAGCAGCCGGTGGAAGTTGCGCGCCGGGTCGCGTGCCGCGTCCGCCTCGGCGTCGCGCAGTTTGGGCACGAGCCAGTACGCCACAATGCACGTGTTGGTCGCGGTCGGCAGCGCGATGTTGAGCATGAACACGAGCGCATCCGGGAACTCGCGGCGACAATGCTGCAGCACGCTGTCGGCGCGCTGTTCCTCGGCTCGCGCGACGTGGAGGCGCTTGTCCGCCGCGTCCGCGCCGGCGCCGATATTCCACACGTCCACGTGCAGCAGCGAGCCGAGCGCCGCTCCGCTTGGCACCTTGACACCGTCGGCGACGTAGTGCGGTCCGCGCACCTGCACGGCACTGGCGTCCGGCTCGGACCACATGGCGCGCACGCTGCGGCCGTGGCGGCTGAACGGCGCGTCTGCATGCGCGGCCTGCTCGCGCTGCTCCTGCTGCGCGTCGCCGTCCTCCGCGCGCACGTCCACCGCCACAGGTGCCACCGCGCTGGCGCCGGCGGCCTTCGCGGCGGCGTCACTCTCGCGCGCCGACACCGCTTCCACGTCGCAGTGCTCCGTCATGATGGGGAAGCCGGCGCTTTTCTCGCCTTTCGCTCGGAGCTGCTCGTCAACACGTGAGAACGCGATGCAGTGCAGAAGAAAAAAATCAGGATGAGGTTTTGACTCTAATTCTGGAACCGGGCTTGCTGCCAAAAATGTAGCCATGTGTTCACATTTGAAACAATGGCTACATTTGTGGTTACTCCCCCAACTTGCGACGATGGCGGACGCGGCGCTCGCGGCGATGATGTCGGCGACGTCGACGGCGCCGCCGAGCGCCCCCTCTGCGCGCGAAAGCGACGACGCCGACCTCCCGGGAGATGTGCTCGCGGCCAACTCGTCGTCGCACACGGCGGCGTTCCGGCTGCTCGAGCAGTACTTCGAGGCCGACATGCTCACGCTCGAGCAGCTCCAGTTCCACAAGAGCAAATACACGCGCCTGAACGCGAGCGTGCTCGAGACGTACAAACACGAGAAGGCGCTGCTCAAGCAGGCCAAGGCGCTCAACAGCGAGCTGCTGAGCGAGAAGATCGGCATGGAGAAGCAGGCGATTCGCAAAGCTGAGGAGCTCGCAGCGTTCACGTCCGTGGACAAGGACAAGGATAAGGCGATCAAAGAGCTCGCGGAATGCATCGACCGCGACGCCGTACTCACGTTCGAGATCACCGAGCTACAGCGCGAACACGTCGACCTGCTCGCGCAGAAAGACGAGATCCTCGTGGCGCACGCGAAGCTCGTCGAGCCGGAGGTGCGCAGACTCACCGACGAGATCAGCAAACTTACCGACGAAAACCATCGCATCGACAACGAGATCGCCAAGGATAGTCAGCGCAAGAAGGACTACCTCGCTCGTCTCGAGTTCCTGCGAACCGAGAACGCGCGCCTCGAGCAGAGCTGCAGCAGTGAGCAGAAGCAGCTCGCGCAGCTTCAGAGCGATCCAGAGCGCATGGAGAAGCAGGCGGACGTGGTGCAGAAAGCGGTGGCGAATCTTGAGCGCGAAATCACCAAGGCACGAGAGCGGATCCGCGAGCTCGACGCTATCACCGACGAGCAGAGCGCGAAGGTGCGAGAGGCGGAAGAGGTGCAGAAGGAGCTCTCGCACAAGCTTGACGTGCACCGTGACACGATCGAGCAGCGCCAGCGTGACGTCGATCACGTGAATCTGCACTTGCGCGAGGAGCAGAACACGCACGTGCTGCGGCTGAGCGAGAAAATGCGCCTCGAGATCGCAGCCAAGGCGCTGGACATGAGTTATCGCCACGAGAACGAGCGCGTGCAGAAGGACCAGAAGGACTACGACCGCCTCAAGCGCGAGCTCAAGAAGAAGATCCTGCTCTACGACAGCAATCGAGCGCTGCTCCCGAACCTCAGGGCGCAGGTCGTGGACGCGTACCACCAGGTCAGCGCGCTCAAGGCTGAGAACAAGAAGCAGACCCAGATGCAGCTTGAGGTGAAGCAGCAAGTCGATCTGCTTATCGCGCGCTTCCTCAAGCAGGAGGATGGCGAGAAGCGCCAGTCGAGCGAGCTCGACACTCTCACGAGTAAGGTCGCGTCGCTCGAGGAGGAAGTGGCGCAGTGGCTGCTCGAGGAAGGTAAGCAGAAGAAGCTCGTGTCGATGTTGACTGCGCAGCGCGAGATGAAGGCGCGCGAGGCAACTTCGGCGCTCGAGTCGGAGCGGCAGACGCAGCAGGAACTCAAGATGAAGGAACTCGTGATCTTCGACCTCGCGAAGAAGTGGAACGAGACGAACAACCACCTGAAGGAGTTCTCGGCACTCTACGACATCGTCAAGAATGAGCGCAACAAGTACGTGAACCTCATCCAGGCGTCGTCGCAGGCGCTCGCGGAGATGAAGGAGAAGATCAAGATCCTGCACAATGAGGTCGAGGTGTTGCGCAACGAGTCGCTCGCCAAGGACAAGGCGCTCGTGAAAGAGAAGCTCGCGCACGGCACGGCGCAGTGCTCGCGCGACTCGCTGCGCCTCGACACAAACAAGAGCCACGAGCAGTACCGACTGAAGCAGGAGCAGGTTGAGCAGCAGATCGTTGAGATTGACAAGCTCAACGGCATCATCACGGCGACAGAGAAGGAAATGCTGCGGCTCAAGAAGAAGTATGAGCTTGCTGTCGACGCGCGCAACGTCACGGGAGTGCAGCTCATCGACCGCAACGACGAGCTCTGTATCTTGTACGAGAAGGCGAATTTGCAGGAGCAGGCACTCAACGACGGCGAAGTCGGACTCACGCGCAAGGACCAGGAGATCCGCATGCTCAAGATCCAGCTCGCCGACTTGCAGCGTCAGCTCGAGAACGCGCGGCGACAGCTGCCCGGTCTGCCCAAGCTAGCGCAGCGCATCCTCGACATCCAAGAGAGCCTCAAGCAGGAAAAGGAGGTGACGGAGCTACTGTGCCGAGACCTCGAGACCCCGAAGAACAGCGAACGCTGGAGACCGCTTGACGGCGACGATCCAGACGAAGACCAGCTGAGCACCAAGATGGCGTTTCTCGAGGAACGCTACAACCAGAAGAAGGAACAGCTACTCGAGAAGGAGCTTGTGCTCGAAGAGGTCACGGGACTGTCCAACAAGTTGCGCGTGCAGGCAACCGAGCGTCGCGGCGAGACCCTCGAGCTCGCCAAGAAGGTGAATGATTTCCAGGGCAAGATCAAGGAGACGACGCGCAAGATGATGGCGGTGGTTTCCGAGCTGTCCATGTACCAGGCGACCGCCATGAAGTTGCAGCAGGAGAAACACGACGCGACCGTCGAGGTCGAGGAATGCACTCGCCGGTTCCAGCAGGGACTGCCGCCGAACGAGTTCAGCGAGCACCAGCTCGGCCGCTTGCTCGCACAGCGACTGCGCGATGACGAGATGCGCATGACGAAGCAGCAGATGCGCGCTGCGCAAGCCCACGCGCTGAACTTCCCGACACAGCTCACGTACACGAGTGCTGAGGCGCGGCCGAACGCGTACATCCCAGAGGACCTCGGCATCCCAAAGCCGTACGGCCAGCAGGCACCATTCAAGCCCACGCAGCCTGGCACGACAATGCGCCACATCCGCGTTCCTCAGAAGCGCGACATTGAGATTTAGTGAGCAAGGTCGACTCAGTTGATGATCATTCAAGTGCGCTTGGCGCTGTCTACGTGTTAGAAGAAGGAGCACCGCCACCTCCGACGAGGTTCGCCATACGAGCGATCTTCTCCTGCGCCTTCTTCAGCCGACCGTCGAGGCTCAGGTTCTGGGACATCACGTCGAGCAGCTCGCGCTTGGTCTTGTCGAACTTGGCTTGTAGCAGCACCTGGTCTCGCTCATGGTTCACCTGGAGCTCGAACTCGCGCGTGCGCGCCGCCTCGACCACTGTCGACAGCTCCTCTTGCAACTGCAGAATGCGCGCATTCAACCTTGCGTCTGCGTCCTCTGAGCCTTCAAGGCGCGCGTACACGCTCTCGAGCTGATTCTTGAGCACGGCGACCTCATCTTCTGCGCTCTGCGCGCGTACCTCCAGCTGATCCCGTTCACTGCGCAGCTCCTTCGCGCTCGCTTCGTTGCGGTTCGCGAGCTGGATCATCTCGAAGCGCGCTGCCATCGCGAGCGTCACGAGCTTGTCTTTGCGCTCATTCTCCTGCCAAAAGGGAAGAGGGGCGTCAGCAGGCCATGGTGTTGACATGTGCGGCAAAAGCACTGACGTCGGGACCAACCTTGGTCAGCATTGCGATCTTCTTGATCTCAGAGGACAGCAACAGCGCGATGCGGTCTCTCTCCTGCTCAGACAAGTATCGGGAGTGCATGAGAACGAAAGCTGCAACGCAGAGCTTAGAATCCAGGTTAGCTTGCGTCACCACCTTCTTCAGTTCGTTCTCCTCTTCCTGCTGTGTTGTCAGTGTCTGCATGAGACTCTGCAGTGGCATAGCAGACAACTTTGTCAGTGTTCCTAGACAAGACTCTCGCAAGAGCATAGACCCCCAGCAACGAGAGAGATTCCCAAGGATCAAGTAGCTCACCTTGTACATGTTTGTGATGAGATCGACGCTCAGCTTGAGCTCGTCGAAAGCTCTCGCCGTCGTTTGGATGGCTTCTTCAAGCTGCCAAACGAGTCACCAGACGTCCTCAGTGAACGCCACGCACATGGTCTCCCCAAATTGCATTTCGCTCACACCGCGGTGCACATACTTTTTGCACTTTCGGGAGATGAAGCTTTTTGCCGTTGAGGTGCGCGCGCTTCTCGTCGTCGTATCGGCGCTGCAGGTGAGTGATGTCGTCCTCGAGCTGCGAGTTCGTGAGAACTAACTTTGCGTTCGCAGCTTTCACGTCTGCCAATTCGCGCTTGAGCTTCTGGTTTGCGAGCTGCACTTCGTCGAGCATCACGCTCGTCTTGGAGGCAGCAGTGCCGAAGAGAGCTCCGCTTGGACGATCGATTGAAGCAGCGGACGCCTCGCTATGGAAGTCGCCGCCGCCTGTGTCATTGTATTCGGATGTTTCTCGTTGTCCCAGTCCTCCAGTCGAACTGAACTCGCTGCTCCCGTCGCCCTTACGCGGCTTGCTCGCGAATCGGTCGCGGAACTCCTGCTGTAGATCAAGCATCGCCTGCAGGACCTTGACGTTCGACACGAGTTAAGGATCCTCCCATACAAGTACAGCGAATGAGGGTGCCAAACTCACGATCATGAACGTGGAAAGTGAGATGGCAGCGAGGAGGATATGAAAAGCTGGGCATCATACGACGCCAAGACGTCCCGATCCGGGTCGCCACCTGCAGACGTGCTGCTGGAATCGGAGATCCTGCCGAGACCGATGCGAAGAGTACAGATAGAGCCTTTATAAGCAGACCGCCAGTCCCGCTTCACCACCAAACTTCCAACGTACCCGACGTCCGAATCGAGTTGTCGCTTGTCTCGAAGTGCGTCCTCGGAGATCCTGCTCGTGAGCTCGCGCCGCATCTCAAAGAGCTCGAGGAGGAGCGCGTCCTTGGCGCTCGTCTTCTCCTTCTTCGCATTCTTCTCGAGAAACTCTGTCAGTTGATGCTGCAGCACAACGACGTCGTCGCATGCAGACAGACAAGCGAATGAGTTTTCTCCGGCCGCCGAGACCCGGCACATCGCCACCCGCGTCAACGCAAACGCCAGGAGATCGGCACACAAGAGTTCATTGAAAGCATTCGCGCCGCACTCACGGCTTCTGCCTCCACTGCAGTCAGCAGCGCGTGAGCGCTCGCCACCGGCTCCTGGCTGCTCTTGCGCTGCGCGAGTCCGACCCGATAGCCGAGCAGCAGGCGCAGGTCTGAGCGCAGCGCGCGCACCTTCGCGCTCTCGTGGTCCTCCTGCTGTTTCTGGCTCGCGGCGGATGTGCTCAGCAGCACCCCGTACGCCTCGTGACTGCGCAGAGCGCGGCTCTGCTGCAGCTGCAGCTCGATGTGCTTCGAGAGCGCCGTGACGTCCTCACGCCAGTCGAGTGCGCGTCTCGCGAGCCGCAGCACGTCCGCCTTCTTGAGCGCATTGTCGCTGGTGCTGGTGCTGCTGGCATCGAGCACGTCCTGCTGGTGTCGCAGCGCAGTGCTGATCTCCTCGTTGAGCTCCTCGAACTTTTTGTGCAGCTCGTGGGCTTGCAAGGAGCCGCCGCCGCCGCCGCCGCTGCTGCTGCTGCTGCTGTTGTTCTCCATCGTCGTCCGCACACTTCCTCTCGGCAGTTCGACCGCAAATCTGCGCGACTGTTCGCGATTTAGGACCAGCATTCAAAAGCCCACTAGTTGGAGGAGGAATGAATCGGGGACACAAGCGATCATGAAACGAAGAGGGGGAGGGAGGGAAGGAGGCAGGCACCACATACTCTGCGCATGCGCAGAGCCGCGCTGTGGCCACGTACGATTACAAAAAACTCGACGAGCTGAACGACTCTAGGTCTTCCGTCAGCGTGTGCTCGTGCTGCTCCGTGTCGTCCGGCTCCCGGCTCAGCTTCTCGCGCTCTGCCGCACGCTGCGCCACCACGCGCGCGCGCTCGGCTTCCCGCTCGCGCTCTTCGCGCGCGCGCCGCGCCTGCGCCTCCTGCTCCTGCTTGCGCCGCGCCAGCTCCTCTCGCTCCCGCTCCTTCTCACGCTCGCGCTGCTCCGCTTCTCGCCGGCGCTGGGCCTCCAGCTCCTCACTGCGCGCCTTCTCCTTCAGCTGTAGCTTTTGCTGCTTCTGCTGTTCCATCGACCGCGCAGACAGCCACAGCGAGCTCGTCTGGCTCTCCTCGGGTCGGACCGGCGACTTGCCGTTCGACGACTCTTTCTGCGCGAGCAAGCTCCACGCGCCGCGGTTCTCCACGACAAGGGGTTCGGCGCTCGCCACCTCGTCTCGAATCTTCTTTGCAGATGCATCTGTAGCCAACGAGGCGGAACGAGCACATGCACATACCCACAACGTATGGGTGGAGAGAGAAACACATTAACACCCTCGAAACAGCACGCGCCTTGACATGATCAAGTGGTGGACAGCAGTTGACGAACCAGTGCGAGATGTGCCCGAGTCGGGGATCTGCGAGAGAGCAGGTCCGGCGACCAGCGACGGAGACTGCGCGCACCACACGACCAAGCAGACACCGAAGTTCCAAGAAGCTCGTTAACCAAAGCCCACTCCATTCCGCCGAATGCCGACGACGCGTACTACATCGCGCAACCCACCCTCTGGATTGGCGCCTCATCGTCAGACTCCGAGTCACTGTCGCTGTCACTCTCCGAATCGGACGATTCGGACGAACTCGACGAGCTGTCCGACGAACTCTCGGCCTTTTTCTCCAAGTCTTCTCCGTCGCCGCCTCCATCCACGTCTGTCATCACCACGTCGCTCCGCGCGTCCTTCCCACCTCCGCTCGCGTCCTCACTGTCGATCGCAGCAAGCTGACTCTTGAGCTCTTCTTGCCGGTTCCGAATGTTTAGCGCTGCCACCTTCGCCGACTTCAAGCGGTTCACAGGCGGAGACGTCTTCCCCTTCTTCGCGGCGCTGGAGCTTGCGGGTCGCTTACGCTTCCGACCAATGCCATTTTCCTGCGCACAAACACACACAACGTGAGCTCAGATTCACGCTTGCACCCACCCACACTGCAAGACCCTCAGCGGCTGCCACATACCCGAACATAGCCCTCCAGCATGCGCAGACACCGGGTGTCGAACGCGTTGATATCAATTTCTACCTCGCCGTGCTCGTTCGCGAGTTTCGCGACAGGAACAGCCTCGGCAATGATTTGAAGGACTCTATTGATCTTGTCCTGCGGCAGAGACCGGATGTCTGCGCCTAGCCGAGCCTTGTCCATCTGGCTCATCGGTTCGTTCAGCTCTTCCTCGGTTAGATCCTCCATCTTGAACGGTCTGCGCAAATAAGAAACGAGCCGCGCGGCAAATTCGTCAGCTGCTGACGCCCATCGAGCAACTCTCACACAACAACACTCTAGTACGCACTTTGCAGCAGGTCTCGACGGCTTCGGGGTTGCAATCTTCAGTGCACCTGGCTGGAGCTGCTCCAACGTTGCCTTCAGGCGCTCCAGATCTTCCTTCAGCGACATGATCAGTCCTTGATCGCTCTCCGACACCATCCGCTTCGTGTTCCCCTTCGCGCCTTTGCCGCCCTTAAGCTTCTTCGACGAGTGACCAGTTTCGTGCTTCTTCTCCTTCTTTGACGACTTCATCATCTTGTGCTTGTCGAAAGACTGTCTGTCCTTCAAAGACGCGGACGCTGACGACGCTGACTTCATGTTCAGACTCGCCATTCGCTTCTCGAAGTCCTCCAGCAGCTTCACTGCGAATATGTGCACTTGGCTGTGTGCAGCGTTGTACAGCATCGCGTTCCGAAACACCAGGCGCACGTGGTCAGCAAACACTTCCGAGTTCGCGTAGTACCCGCCTTCGAGGTTCTGCCGAATAGTGCCGAGATCCATCGGCTCTTTGATCACTTGAAAGTAGTCGGGAATGCCGAGAGCCACAGGGTCGACAGGCGCCAAGAACGGAGACGACTTTGGGTTCGCCATCAGTCCCTTCAAGATACCGTGGCACTTCTTCACACTGTGCGAAACGTGGTCGAACTCGATCATATTCTCCTCGCGCAAATGTGCCGGCGCCACACGCTTTCTCTCGGACCGACCTCTTGACGTCAGCAGCGAAGTGTTCAGGTCGACTGGAGTCGCCACGTGCTGCGGCGCGGCGATTGACACTGGGCGGGCACTTGACATCGGCACCGTGATCGGAAGAGTTGCCACACCAGGAAACGCTGGCGCTGCGACTGCTGCCACCGGCGCCTCCTTGATCTGCAGTTTGACTGTGCTCGCCAGCGGCGCAGCCTTCACGGTGCGACTGCGACGAGGAAGACTCCGTTTCTCTTTCTCTCGCGGTTTGTACACCTTGTACACACGCAGCTCGCTCGTCACTTTGTTCAGCGACCCGTGGAGAGAGAAGAGTCCGAAGCGGTTCTCGCCGGAGCCTGACACCAAGAAGTGCGACGGAAGACTCGGGTCGTGCACGAACCGAATCTCCACGTCCTTCTCCGCCACGGTCTGCGACTTGCCCTTCGCGGCTTGGATCTGGAAAAAGCCCGAGTACTTGCTCTGGAACGGCATCGCCGACCGCACCGAGGCATTGCTCTCGTAACCAAAGTATGCGGGGCAAATCTCCGAAGCCGGCACATTCCCCACCGTCATGCTCCGAGCCAGAGAGCCGTCTGCGAACGCCGGGTGGACAGCGTCGGCGCGGCTGCCGGCGCACGTCGCAATGTACACGTCTTCCTGTGATTTCATCTCGAACATGCTCGTGAGTCCGTTGCCCTCGAACGCGGCCTCCGTCATCCCCCACCGCCCGGTCCACACTGCGCGCTTGTCCTGGATGTAGTACTTTCCGACGAGGAGCGGCGAGTACTGCGTTGCCTCTTTCGGGAGTGCGAACGCGCTGGTCGCGACCTGCTGTGCTGCCGCGCCACCTGTCTCGGCAGAAGCTTCTGCCGCAGGCGTCGCTGGCAGTAGCGCTTGGTCGACTACAGGTGACACGGCTCCGGGGTGTGTCTTTTCGCTCTTCCCGTCTCCGCTGTTCACGCCAACCGCTGCTGCCAAGCTCAAGCTGCTCTCGCTACTCGTCTTCGTCGGGGTCATCGTCGACATGCTGGCGCTGCTGGTCGCCGCGGTCGTCTCTGTCGGCGTCACGGTACCATGCGTCGACGTGTCCTTCCGCGGTTCCTGTTGCTGCTGCTGTTCGTCCATCACCACGCACACCCGCACGCACTCGACCTCGCTCGAAGGGTCCACTTCTCGCGCTGCTGCGATCGTCCAGCTCGTGGCGTCGACCGCCACCGTTGTCTGCACAGCGCACTGCGGAAGAAGGATAAGAGACGAAGGGGGCGGGGACTGTGGCGCCGTCGTGGTCGCTGGCCGCCCGTGCGGAAGAGCTGGCGTCGATAGTTCCAGTTCCTGCTGGTCCTGTTGCTGGCCTGTTCAGCTGCTGCTGCTGCTGCTGCTGCTGTGTCAACTGCAGGTCCACGTCTGTCACACACGACTGGTCGCGTGAGCGGGCGGGGCGGCAAGCGCTACAAGGTAGGCAGAGGGAGAGAGAGAGAAAGAGAGAAGTGTGAGTATGGCGTCGCATGTGAGAAGGACGTTGGCGCTTGTGCGCAGGCAGGCGAGTGCCGAGTCGCTGACTGCCATACAGGCGGCGGCGCTTACTGGCTGCTGCTGCTACTGCTGTTGTTGTTGCTGCTGCTGCTGCTGCTGTTGGAGGCTTGCGCGGCGCTTTCCTTTTTTGCGAGTGAGCGCGGGAGCCTCGAGTTTTTCGGCCGCCCAGTTAGGTGCGACGAAAAACATCTCACAAAATACGGAGTGATGGTCGTCCGACGGGTCGAAAACGGCATAAAACCTTTCTGTTGAAGAAAAAACCTTGAGGTTAATCCGAAAGTAGCTAGATACACGATCAGATGCCAATCTGGGACGACAGTTTGGAACGCCAGGGCCATTCTGAAACCATATCTGACAATGTCCAGGATCCATTTCGCCAATAAACCTCACCGAGTGAGGTTTTAGACAGAAGTCGGATTTTTCTCAGTGGAGAGTACTACTCCTGGATCCAAATACGTAGCATGCGCGCAACCCGTCCAATACATGGACGTACGATCCTGCGCGCCAACAGCAGTGGAGGGAAATGGCGGCATGAACTGAGCGAGCGAGCTGCTTTGCTGCTGCTGCTGCTGACCTGCTGGAGTGGAGCATCGCGTCGAACGTACTTGTGAACTGCACAGCAGACGATCGATTGTTGCGGCTGAGCGCGTGTACAAGCTGACGCGAATCGCTGTTGTTTACGCTGTTCCACTCGATCCTGTATGCCTCGTGCTGCGTCCTGGATCGCACTCGAAGCTCCAGCTCACGCTCCACATCCTTTGCTTTTGTGTCGACGCTTTCGTGAACCACCTGAAGCGCCGTTGCTTTGATCGAGTCGACCGTCTCTGATCGTTCTCGCTCTTTTCACCGTTGCTTGTCAGCTGCAAACGTCTCCGGACTATGAAGTGCGCCTTCGCACCGAACGATCCAAGCTTCGCCACATCCTCGGTGCCGACGAGCTGTAGCATGCACTATTTGGGCGTCGGGTTGGTTGAGCAAGTGCTCGTTCATCAGGAAGATGTCCCGCACTGCGTTCACCTCTCGATCAACGACCAAGCCGCACCTTGGGTTGTGGCATCTGTAGATCTTCTCCCCCTTCAGCCTTGTGTGGAGGTTGCCGCACCGCGTGCACGTCTTGGTCGTGAACTCCGCCGTGCAAAGGATCAGCTGCCCGCTGACCCGGTCCAGTGTGTACTCAAGCAGCTTGCGGAAGCTGTAGTGCGCTTGCAGCAGCATCTTGCGCGAGATTATGTGCGACAGCCGCCTCTCTTTCCTTGTCACCTTGCTCGTCTCGAGTGAAGGGAGGAGAACTTCGCCGTATCTTGCGGCGATCCAGCTAGCGAGTTTGTGGTGCATGTCGTTTCTCATGCGAAAAACACGAAGACGCATGCGTAGAAGTCGGCGCGCCAGACGACACCACACACGCTTGAGCCGACAGTGCGTCCGATACGAGATCGTCCTGTGGCGATCGCCAACCACTTGCGAAAGCACCGATTGTCTGGCTCGGACACTGACATCGCAAATCCAGTTGGGTCGTAGAGCGTCACGAAAGAGCGAACTCCGGGATCGATTGCACAAGCGCGGGATCTCATTCCGATCGGAAGGTCAAGTTGCCTTCGGGGAACGCACAGGAAGTAGTCTTGTGAACGCAAACGCTAGTCTGCACATGTGTTCGAAGTTGTCAGGGCAGGAGAGCTTCACGAAGATGCCTTGCTTCTTCAGCAGCTCCATGTAGGTCGGACAGAACCGAACGGCGTTGTTGATCTTCGATTTCGTCACGAGAATACCGATGAAAGTGGAAGCGCTCTTCTTCGACTTGATATGCGTAGTCGGAATGCCAGGGTGCTTGCTGTTTTGACGTAGGGCCTCCAACGACGCCCATGCGTTCCTCCTACCAGACTCACACATGAGCTTGTTGCACGCGGCTCTGCAGATACAGAAGAGCAGCTCAAGAAGATAGCGCTGTCGTCTGATAGAATACAGCTTCAGCTTGAGTGTCGAGCTCGCCTTCCTTCTTTGCGGTAGCAAGACATCGGTGTTCGCGGAGGTTGAATACCTGCCTGGATGCCTGCGCTCTACTGGGCTGAGGCCGCTCGCTACTGTGCCTACCTTACATTTTGACGAACGAGCGGCTGCACCGACAGACTCTGTCTGCTGCAGGAGATTCTCACGGCCACTAGGAAGCACGATGGCGACACGAAGCGCTTCGAGTGCAAGGGTTACAACCAAAACTAGTCTAGCACGACCACACGTCGACGGAGGACCTTGTGGCAGGCGCCGAGCCAAGCAAACATGGCTGCAACTCCGCGAAGAGCATAGACAGAAGCAACTTGTGGCTGTATGTGTGTCGAATATCCTCCTGCCAACGCCATGCTTCTGGTCCGGCGACGCACACACATGCGATCGACCTCTTGCTACCCAGCAGGTTCCTAGATCCGGTCGCGACTCGCGAGGTCGCGCACCATGTTCTTGTGGTGCGACTCGTTCGTGCCGCCACCGATCTCGAGCAGCTTCGAGTCTCTCCAGAGCCGCTCGACGTTGTACTCGCCCACGTAGCCGTAGCCGCCGAGGGTCTGGATCGCGCGGTCCGCGATCCGCTTCGCCATGTCGCCGCAGTAGAGCTTCACGCCGTCCGTGTCCACGCGGTTGCCGGCGCTGTCCAACTTCAACAGTCTGCTCGCCCGTACACATTAGCGCCAAAGTGACCGCAATCAACGAGCTCGTGGCTGTACCCACGCACGCAAGTACAACGCACCTGGCGGTGTTGTACACGTACGCCCGACCGGCCATGTACTCGGCGTACGACTCGGCGATGTTCTTCTGGATCTGGCCAAAGTTGTTGAGCGGGCTACCGAACGCCGAGCGTTCCTTCGCGTAGTTGCTCATGACCTCGATCGAGCGGCGCGCAATGCCGAGGCTCATGGCCGCGAGCGTCACACGCTCGATCTCGAGGTTGCGCATCATGCAGAGCACCGCGCCGCCCTCGCGTCCGACCAGGTTTTCCACGGGCACGTGGACGTTCTCGAACACGAGCTCCGCCGTGTTGGACGCGCGCATACCGCACTTGTCCTTGATACGCTGGCCGAGCGAGAAGCCTGCGTAGCCCTTCTCGACGATGAACGACGAGAAGTCGTCCTTCGCCTTGCCCGACGAGCCCGTGCGCGCGTAGATCAGAAACGCGTCGCCGAGTTCCGTGTCGTTGATCGCACCGTTCGTGATCCACATCCTGGCGACCGACCACGCGACCGGTACAACAAGTGAGCGACCTGGCAAGCTCTACCGTACAAGAGATCGAGAGAGAAAAAGGCACGGACGCACTTTGTGCCGTTGAGGACGTAGAACTTGCCGCAGTCCGACTTCTTGGCCGTCGTGCGCATGCCCAGCACGTCCGTGCCCACGGACGGCTCGCTCATGCCCATGCCGCAGATCTTGGCGCCCGAGCACGCGCCGGGCAGGTACTTGGCGCACTGTTCGTCCGACGCGTTGCGCGCCACGTTGTTCACGAAGAGCATCGAGTGCGCCAGGAACGACAGGCAGAACGCCGGGTCGCTCGACGACAGCTCCTCGTGTGCGATCACCGCGGCCAGCGCGTCCATCTCTGAGCCGCCGTACCTGTCGCCACCAGCCATTCTCGTCAGCCTCCGCAGCAGCATAGAGAGAGAATGAGGTGCCACTCACTTCTCCGGCGCAGTGATGCCCAGCAGCCCGAGGTCACCGAGCTCCCGGAAGAGCTCGACGTTGAACTTCTCCTCGCGGTCGTGCTCCAGCGCCTGCGGGTCCACTTTGGTTTTCACGAAGTTCGCGAGCATCTCGCGCAGCGCGCCGTGCTCCTCCGTCGGTGTGTAGAGGTCGAAGGTCGCGGCGGTGTTCGACTGCGAGAGGAGGTGGTGAGCGCATGAGCGAGGCGGGTGAGAGAGAGAAAGAGAGAGAGGGGCAGCCGGCGGCGTTCGCACCATCGCGCGGGCGGTCGTCGCCGGCAGCAGCGCGCGAGTGGCGGCGGCGGCGGCGGGGCGCGAGAGGCGGCGGAGCATGGCGGGCGGGCGGGCGGGCGGGCGTGCTTGTGCTTGCTGGGCAGCGGCGGAATCGTCGAGTGGGAGTGCCGACGTGCACTTGCAGTAGAACTTGGCTCGTTCTTGGGCGAGCCGAGCTGCCAAGAAATCGGGTGTTTGGACGACGAGGAACTCAAGCGCGCCTAGTGACATAATCCAGGGACACCCACGCACGAAGCAGCACCAGCATGCGGCCGCGCGTCGCCGTGATCTACTCGCATGGGAGCCGCCTCTCGCGCGAGGGCGAGCTGAGCGCCAAGTACGTCGGGCTCTGCGCGGCGGCGAGCGGCCAGTGCGAGAAAGTGCTCGTCGTTGGCCTCGACCCGCTCGCCGCAGCCGCCGGAGAACCATCGCCTTCTGTCACCGCCCCCTCCGCTGCCACCGACTCGGCATCCTCCAAGGCACGGCGCAGCGACGGGCTCGAGGTGGACGCGGCGGCGCTCGGAAGCGCGCGGTACGAGGAGTCGCTCGCGCCGCAGGCGCTCGCGCAGTGCCACGTGTGGCTGCTGCTGCTGGACGCAGACACTACTGCGAGCGCTGCGCAGTTCCTACACAAGCGGTAGGCTTCTAAGCGAAAAAGGGAGAGGGCGATCGTTAGGTGGACGGGTCTATGCTCACCGCGATGCCCTGGATGCGTGGCTGCAGCGTCAAGAAGAGTGACGCCAAGCAGCCCAAGCGCGTCGTCGTGAGTCTGCAGACGACGATGCGGCAGCTCAGCCAGCTCGACCAAGGGTACTCGAACAACCCAACCTGCTCCTGTGGGGATGCTTGCACTTCTTGTCTCGCTGGTGCTGATGTGGTGGTGGTGGTGGTGACAGGTTCGCAGACTCTGTCGTGCTGCATGGCGGTCTGGGCTTCCAGGTGGTGGCGGACGCACGCGGCGTGCTCTCGCCGCTCTCCCAGGGCTGCTACTTCATCGAGCGCTTGGCGTGCGTCCGACGCGTTGGTGATCTTGTCGCCCATGAGGCGACTATCCTACCTACTTGACTTGTATGCTAACGGACTCGGTGGCTGTATGACGTGCGTACGTGCGTGTGTACACACAGCAAAGAGAAGATGGAGGCGCTCTTCGTGCTCGACATCCTCGAAGGCACAGGGCTTCAGGTGCTCAGTCGCCGGAACATCCAAGGTGCGGACTGAATGCACTCTTCTCGATCCGAATCAGCCATATCGACACCTATCTTTCCTTCTCTCCCCCGATCGACATGATACTGTAGCACTCAAGTGGGGGACGACAATGCTGCGCACATTCTACTACATCGACGCGCTCGCTAGTGGAGACGTGGAGGCGAGTCTGCGGGATCGCAATCTGCGCCTACTGTTCACCGAGGCACTGTACGAGATGGCGACACTGTTTGCGCGAGTGATGCAGAGCAACGCGTCGGCGCGGAGTGAAAGAGGTGGCGGCGCACCGGCGAAGGCTGCGAGCTGGACGCCAGACACTATCGCCTGCACGTACCTGCCGATCCACGCACTGATGGTGTTGCTGCCGCTTCCGGACGCTCTCTTCAACGTCATCCTGCGAGTTGTCGACTTTGGGTTGTACAGCCCCGTGTCGACGCAGTCAGTGACCGCGGTACGCGTGTTAGGAAAACGACTCGAATCTTGTTCATTCATCACTTTGTTTTCTGTTGCTGACGTTCGCTCTGCATCTATCCGCTTCTTGCAGCGAGATCTGGCGACGAATCTGGAGACGAGCTTCACTGCAGAGTTCAAGGACGTGTTCGAACTCGCAAGCAGCCGCTCGATGCCCCTCCCAGCCCTTGAGTTTCTTCAGACAACGCTGGACGCGGCAGCACAGGCGCAGTCTGGCGCACCGCGCATTGCGAGCAGTGTGATGGCGTCGAAAGTCGTGCTGTCGCCGCAGTCGAGGGCAGCGTCGCGAAACTTCCTGCTCAAGCTTATCATGTTCCTGCTCGTGGCAATTTTGCTGGTGTTGTATCTATTCATCAGGTGAGACGAGCGAAGCACGTAGTGACGGCGAAGTTACAACAAGTCCTTCGGTTCGATAAGAAGAGTGTTCTCCATTCGTCTATCGTCCACGCTCATTGAGCACTTTCAGCTGTCTGTGCGCTCGCCGCTCCTGCTTTCTCGCGCTCCAGCTCCCAGACGCGCTTCTCGTCCGCGTACTTGACGACGGCGATCTTGCGCAAGCCGTACTCCTCTCGATTGAATATCGCTATGAAGTAGTCCCTTAGTGAGAGCGGCGGCAGGTGGCCCTCGTTTAGCCGCATGTAGTGCACGAGCACTTCCACTCGCTGCTTGCGTTCCTCCACCTTAGTCCAGAGTGCTTCACCTAGTGTCGCCATGCGGATGTTGCGCTGAAACTGCAGGATCGGGTAGAACGCGGCGGGGAACTGGGCGGTCCCGTTCGCAATGTCCTCGTAGTCGACGAGCCCGTCGTTGAGTGCGCGGTTGTGCTTGCTGTAGACGCCGCCGCCGCCAACCAACTTCTGCTGCGCGACCTGGACGTTCTTCTCGAAGAAAAAACCCCTGTTCTTCAGATCGCCGCAGAATGCCATGAGCTCGCGCTCGTCCATGGCGCCCGACCCGTCCTGGTCGAAGAGCGTGAACACGTAGTGGAGCAGCTCTCGCCGGGACAGCGAGGAGAACGTGACGACGCAGATCACAAAGTCGTCGAACTTGAGACGCTTGATGTTCTTCTCCAGTCCGACGTACTCGAAGATGCCCTGCGACAACTTGCGCTTCTCCACGCCGATAAGCGTGAAGAACTCTTCTTGCGTGATCTCGTTGGTGTGGAGTGTGTCTTCATTATCAAAGAGTTTCCGCAGGTGCGCAAGATGGCTGTATCGCAGCATCACCGAGTCACACAAGACTTCGGCTCGTCGCGTCTCGAGCAGCATCTGATACGTACCGGTGGCGTAGCCATAGGTTTGGTTCCCAGGACGCTCCACTTGCTCACCCTGTCCGGTAGTCGGGACCACGACACTCGACGACACCGCGCGCTTGAGCTCGGACTGGTGCGTGCTGCTGGACGAGAGCTGCTTGACGACTACCTTGTGGACGCTTGGCTGACCTCCGGTGTCGACGGCAGCAGTCTGCTCGAGCTGTGCCGTCTTGTGCTTTTGGTGTTTCTTCTTCTTCTTCTTGGTCTTCGTTTGCTCCGCCTTGCCATGTGATCTGCTCGAAGCTTCCGACGTCGTCGTCGTTTCTTCTCTCGCCACCACCATCGTCATTTACTACGTCTGCTGCCTTCCAGCCAAGCGAGCGAAAGGCGATCTATCGTCTTGCCTCAGAATAGGTAGAACACGGGAATCGCAGCGCGAGCACGAGCAGCACACAAGAGGGCAAAGTGGCGTCGTACACGTCACGCAACGCGAACCACATCCAGACCAGCGAGCAGCCCAAGCATCCGCTTGTAAAGGCAGCAAGTGCTAATCAGCCGCGCAAAGTCTTCGTCGCAGCAGCAGTACCGACACGTCCATCTGATGCTGGGTCTTCGCCTCCTGCAAAGCTAACACATGGAGCGACAGTGTCGGTGGGGCTGAATGCCGCGAAGACACTGTCGCGAGAATTTCCATCTCGGCATGGAGCAGAGTCCTCAGTCATGATCACCAACGCACATGGTGGCTTTGCAACGCGAACCACACCAGCTCCACACTTCAGCACTTCAGCGACGCGGCTTTATGGTGACATGATTGACAGCCATGACGTCGAAGTCCTGTGCTCACGTCTCGGGATGGTGTGGGAGGATGTATGGCGCTTGCGGAAGAAGTTCAACGACGAAGACTTGGAGAGCACGTACGGCTCGCGTGTATGGAGATTACGCGGGAAGTCTGGTTGTTTTGTGGACCGCACAACGAACTCTAACGCACCTTCCTCTCTCTC
>JAASFZ010000257.1:0-23684 GCA_023334075.1 Globisporangium nunn | reverse complement strand
GAGAGAGAGAGAGAGAGAGAGAGAGAGAGAATGTTTGTCGTCAATTCGTCCTGGCGAGCGTTGTCTCGACTTTGATTGGGTTGCAAAGTGCATTGAAACTACCGAAAATCGGACCAACCTCAAAGCGCAACGCTACAAGAAACAAACGCGTATGGTGGTTGCTCAATTAGAGCGGATGTGCAACCTCAGTAAATGCGAAAATTCGAGCGTAGCATTTTTTTTCAGTAGCTGAACATGTTTGTGAAATTTTCGATTCGGGCTGTTTGAGATCTTGGTGTGTCTTGGGGCGCTCTCCATGCACGCACGTGTGCATGTGTGCGTGCATGTGCGCGCCTCACAGTCGGGAGGCTTTGATAGAATGCATGGTCTGGATCGGCACGCGCACTCGATTTGCCTGCTTATGCTTACACATCCTGAACTCAGTCTGCATCCAAAAACACAAAAAAAGAAGCCGAATCCCTCGTTTTTAGCACTATAGATTCACTGCGCCCTTTCTCTTTCTCATTCGCAATGACGGTCATCAAGCAAATCCTGGGCTGCCGTTCTCCAGTCGAGCGCCAGTCGTCGTCGTCGACGCCGTCTCACTTCGCCATCTCCCCCCTTCACCCACACACACGAGCGACGAGCGAGCGAGCGAACAACACTCCTAGAACGAACTGCACGCCCTCATCACCCGCAAGCGCTCGCTCGCGTCGATGCACCGCATGGAGCGCTTGCCACCGCCGCCACCGCCGCCGTCGCCACTGCCGTCGCTCCCCTCGCTGCCCGGCGTCCACTCGTTCCTCATCAAGACAGAGCCGCTACCGTCGCTGCCGAGCGTGCTCCACGCGCTCCCGATCCACCACCAGTTCCCGCTCGGGGCTGCTTATCCGGAGCAGCTCCACTACCACCACCTGCATCAGCATCCGCACCAGCAGGATCAGTACCAACAGGACCCCCACCATCATCACCCACCGTACTTTCCTCCGAACCAGCCGCAGGTCGGAATCGCGGCGCTTTTGAACCCAGCGGCGGACGACAAACGCGCTGTTCGCCAGTACATGCAGGCGAGCGCGCCACGTCCAGCGGCTCCAACCTACTTCCCTACAGATCCAATGGTGGGGGTACCACCTGTGGCTCCAGTGCGCTCGCAGAAACAGCCGACAGCGTTCCGAGATAGTGCCGGAAGCTCCACAAGCTTCAATGACAGTGAGGGCGCTGTGGTGGAAGACAAGCCATTCGCGCAGACGCCGCGCCCTAAGAAGAAGCGCAAGGCGCGCATTTGCAAGACCGAGGGGTGCGAGAAGTACGTTGTCGACCGAGGACTCTGCATCCGCCACGGGGTACGTTGCTCACGCATAGGACGGAGCGCTGTTCATGGTGGCTGTCCCTCGCAGTGCCGCTCATGTGCTTGTTTGCGGTGGTGGATGTCGCCAGGGAGGCAAGCGCTGCTCGGTAGACGGCTGCAACTGCCGTGCGCAGAACCGCGGGCTCTGCTGGAAGCATGGCGGGTACACTCGCTGCACGGTGGAGGGTTGCACGAAACGTGCCAAGTCGCGAGGCATCTGCTGGTCCCACGGCGGCGGTACACGCTGCAAGCATGTGGGGTGTGCCAAGATCGCGGTCTCGCACGGACTGTGCTGGGCGCACGGCGGCGGCAAGCGTTGCCTCGTGGACGGCTGCCAGAAGCCAGCATATGAGCGCAACGGAAACCTGTGTGCAGAGCACTGCCAGGACACGTCGCCGCAGTAACTTAAGGAAATGCTACTGCTCCCATACATGTTTCGCTCATTACCAGTATTTGTTCGCTGCCTGTGGTGGCGGCCACATGCGGTGTCCTGGCAAAGTGGTCGAGGAGCCCATGAAAGCACAATCGCGCGTTCCGATCTTCCAGCATCATCCTCTCTTTTGAGGTCACGTACATGAAAGTGGGTCGATCGTTAATTGTGATTGAACCCATGCGCTGACTTCTTGTCAGACGCCGCAGACAAGAAGGAACGAGCGAACGAGCGAGTGATGGCGGGACGGCTGCAAGTGGCGTTTGTATCGCGGATGTGACTTGGAGAGTTTCGCTAGCTGTGCCGAGAAGAACATGACGTGACACAAAACGTCATTGAGACTATGAAACGCCATTATGCTACTGGATAGGTAGAGATCGCACTCAATCGAATAGATACAGTAAGGTCACTCAATAAAAACACATGTCTAGATATGAAAGCTACTAGTATCGAATAAAGCAGCATATAGTAGTTGTTGTTTCGTCTCCTTACAAACTCCAAGTGTGACTCGCCCTCACTCCTCTCGAGTATTTGTGACGTGTTGACAACAACAACAGCACATCTCAACAGCTTCCTCGATCGATCGACGGACCGCGTGACTCATGGGCTTCTGCGGCGACTGCGGCACGCACCTGCCCGCTGATCTTACAGGCCGCTTCTGCCCCGAGTGCGGTGCGTCTCTTGTACATGTCATAGTGTGTGAGTGCGCGCCTGCGCTGACAGCTAACGCCATGCTCTCCTCTTCACACAGGCGCGCCAATCTCCGCTCCTCCTCCGCAGCCAGTCGCCGCGTCCTCCTCGCACGTGCTCGAGGCGCGCGGACAGCGCGAGGAGGCGGAGCGCCGCGCGCAGGAGGCACGCCACGAAGCGGCGGAGGCCATCGCGCTCTACGAGGCGCAGCAGCGCCAGCAGCTGGCAGCCCAGGCCGAGCGCGAGGAGCAGGCGCGTGCCGCCGAGCGCGAGCAGGAGCGCCGCCGCATCCAGGACGAGCGTGCAGAGGCTGTGCGCCAGCGCGAAGAGGCCGAGCGTGTGGCCCGTGAGGCGCGCGAGCGCGCGGAGGCACTCCGTCTCTCAGCGCAGTCAGCCATCGCCGAGTTTGAGACCCAGCAGCGCGCACTGCTCGAGCGCGAGGAGGCGCGCAAGCACGCGGAGCTCGAGCGCCAGCGCCTGGAGCAGCTGCAGCTCGCGGAGCAGGCACGTGCGCGACGCGAGAGCGCGGAGAAGCAGGCGGCAGAGGCCAAGCTGGCCGCTGAGCGGCTGCGCGAAGCGGCGCTGGCGGCGCAGCGCGAGCTCGAGAGGCAGGAGGAGCAGCGCCGCGTCAAGCAGCAGCAGCGCGAGGAAGCGCGGCGGCTGCGTGAGGAGGCGGAGCGTCGCGAGGCGAACCGGCGGAAGGCGGAGGAGAACGAGCGGCTGGCGTTCGAGGCGCGCAAGCAGGCGGAGCAGCTGCGGCTCGAGGCGCTGCGGCTGTCGACGCAGTCCGCAGTGCCGGTGGTGGCTACTCGCCCAGCGGCGGTGGCTGCTGGCGACTCGTGCGTCAAGTGCCACGCGGACCTCAAGCCGTCGCAGAAGTTCTGTCTGCAGTGCGGCACCAAGCGCGAGCAGTCGGCAGTCGCTGCGCCGCCGGTGTCCTCGTTCGCTCCGAGCATGTCCGCGCCGTCACTTTTTGCGAGCAGCAGCAGCAGCTTGGGATCTGCCTCAACCCTCTCGACATCCACCACCAATCATGTTTGCTCGAACTGCAACTTCGCGCTCAAGCCCGCGCAGAAGTTCTGCCTGCAGTGCGGCACCAAGGTTCAGGCTCCGGTGGCTCATGCCGTTGCGGCACCAGTACTGGCCAGCACGTCCTCGAGCTCGTCGCTCGCGTCGGTGGGCTCCGTGTCCTCGCTCACATCGTCTTCGTCGTTTTTCGGCTCGTCGTCCAGCGCTGCGCCTGCTCCTCCTCAGGCACTGGCGTGCGCGAGCTGCAGTCACCCGCTCAAGCCAGCCCAGAAGTTCTGTTTGCAGTGCGGAGCGAAGGTCCAGGCGCCCACCGCCGCCGCCCTTCCTACTGCTTCTGCTGCTACGCCGCCTCCAGCCACTTCGGTGTACACTCCGACGCCGTCGGTCTCGGCCATCCCGCCACCATACAACCCGTCGGCGTCAGGTGTCGCGCTCCCGGCTCCGATCCCGTCGGCGCACTCGGCTTCGTCCGTGCTGCCAGCGATCAAGAGCTGCAAGGCGTGCGGCGTCGAGTGCAAGTACGCGGCGAAGTTCTGCGTCTCGTGTGGCTTCAACTTCGCGAAGGACGAAGAGGAAGAGGTGGCGCGCAACATGGAGGCGGCTCGCCAGCGCGCGCAGCTGGCGAAGGAGCGCGAGATGCAGCAGCGCAGCCACGCGTCGATGATCGCGAGCCAAGCCGCGTACTCGCTCCAGCCCGGGCAGCCAAATGCCAACTACTCGTCGTCTTCCTCTCTTTTCTGAAGGTAGTCGCCAAACTATGAATGCGAGCGCACACCCAGCGCTGCCTTGAGCAGCGCTGCGAGCGTGACAGTACCGCCCCAAGTCGACTGATGACTTATGCTTGCTTGGACTGGTGAGGAGGTCGCAGCCTGCTCTCTCGTTGGCCGTCAGACTCTGCGTCCTCCTCCTCGTGCTCTTGCTGCTGCTGCTGAGCATCGCGTTCTAGCTGCGTCATGAAGATCTTGTAGTTGATGTCATACTCAGTGTCAACCTCTCCGTTGTCGGCGACCCACACGTCCAGATCCTCCATATCCGCCTCGCGTGCGTCACCCCAATCTTGATTGTCGTTTGCCACGCCGCTCTCGCTGCTGCTGCCACCAGTGACCAGTGGCCTTTCGTTCGGGTGCGCAAGTGAGGATGCGAAAGCTGTCGGCGTAGTGCGAAACATGGCGTCGGAGGTCTGGTTGTCCCGCCCGAGTGTGCGGCTTCGGACCATGGACATCTTGGCCTTGGGCGGGAGCGTGCGGAAGATTCTGTCCGCCTCGAGGCCATCACTCGCTTGGTTGTTGCTGCTGGTCTCGGGCGTGTACAGCACCTCAGTCTCCGCCCCGTCGGGCGTCGTCCATGTAGCTTCGCCGGTTCTCGTGTTGTAAAAGTACGAAGCTCCGACGTTCTCATCCCAGCACTCAAGCCACTCAGGCTCACCGTCCTGCTGCTGCTCTTGCGCTTGCGCCCACGCGTCGTCGCCTTCAAGCTCGGGCGGCTTCTCCCAGCTCGACTCGCCTGTGACAGTGTTGTAGTAGTAGACGTACCCACTTGTCTCGTCGAAGAGCTCGATCCAGGGACTCTGCTCCGCGGCTTCTGCGGCAAGCGCTTCCAGCTTCTGCTTGGCTCGCGAGCGCCGGAACGCGCGCTGGATCGCGAGAGCTGCCTGCTTCTCCGAACGAAGAAGTCGCAGCGCGCGTCGGCTGAGGAACTGGCGCGCACAGCAGTGCACTGCGAGTCGGCGCATGGCTGTCGCCGTTAGCCACTTTTCACGCACGAACTGCTGGATGCGAGAGGCGCACATCCGCTCGAGCTCCAGGACCGCCGCTCGTCGTTGCTCGCGGTGCTGGCGCGCACGAGCCAAGCGACGTGTCTGCAGCTCTGCCTTCGCCAGTCGCCGCCGGACAGTCGATTGGATGCGCGTCGCTGCAGCGCGCTCGCTCTCGGCTTGCAATGCCGCCTCCGCTCTGCGCGCCGCGTCCTCGATCTGCTGCCGACGCTCGTCTCGCGTGCGGACCCTCCGCTCCAGCTCACGTCTCGCCAGCCAGCGTCTCCAGGAGCACTGGAGCTTCAAGGCGGCGACTTCGCGCTTGTGATCGAGCAGAAGCTGTCTCGCGAGGCGGCCACGCGCACGCTTCTGAATGCACACAGCAGCTCGGCGCTGCCGCGCACACAGCAGCTCCTGTCGCTTCACGTTCGCCACGAGTCTGCCTCGCGCGCCTCGGAAGTGGCGCTGGATGGTGATCGCGGCGTCCCGGCGCAATCTTCGCTCCTGCGAGATGAGTCGGCTCCTCCAGCCACGCACGAAGCGCTGGATGCAGATGGCGCTCTCTCGCTCACGCAGCAGCCTGAGGCGCAACCGACGCGCTGCGTGACCGCGATAGCAAGCCTGGATGCGTGTCATCGCCTGCAGCTCGTCCTGCTGTCGCTTTTGTCGAGCCGCAAACACGGCTCGCGTGGCGCGCCGCTGTTGTCGTGACACGTACGCACGCTGGATGCGTCCAGCGGCAGCATGTTGGGCAGCGCGGCGTAGACGCGAGAGCGTGTGGCGGTGCGCGAACCTTCGGATGTGCGCTTGGAGCAGCACGACGGCACGCTCGCGGCGCTCGAAGGTGTCGATCGCAATCGGAGTGTGTGCCGTCTCCGTCAGCCTGCGCTTTGCGTGGAAGAGGGCGGAGCACGAATGGCAGAAGCGCTTGCAGCCGCCACCTCCGGTTGTTCGACTGCAGGCGTCGCAGTGTTCGCGGATCGCCTTGCGCTCGCAGAAGCTACAGACACCGAACCGAACCACCAAGCGCCGCTGGTGTGCTCGGTACGCTCGTTGGACTCGCACAATACTGCTCTGGAGCTGGCGGAACATGCGCACATCGAGCGTCTCGAGCGGCGAGGAGCTCGCAGCAGCGAGTGGTCGGTAGCGCGTCTCCCAGCACTCGGAGCAGAGCTCCAGCTCGAAGGAAAAGCTGTACACCTCCGCTGCTCGGTCGCCGCAGTCACCGCACGGCCCCAATCTGCGCAGCTCCAGGCGGCGACGCCACTCACGGCGCGCGTTCCGACTCCGGTACAGACACTGCAGCATGATCGCTGCCTTTTCTCGGCGCGCACGGGTGCGAACGACCAGATAGAGCTGCCTGGCGTGGTGGCGACGGTAGTTGGCTTGAATCTGGCGCGCGCTCTTCTCGCGCCGCCACTGCGCAAGTGCGCGTCGGAGTCGCTGCAGGAAGCACCGCGAACGCCACGCCAGTTGGATGCACTTCGCGGCGCTTATCTGACGCTGGAGCAGGCGAAGCACACGGAGGCGGCGACGACTGAGTTGGCCTCGCGCAGCACACTGGATGGTTCGTGCAGCGCGCTCTCGGCGCTCGAATATCACGCGCTTGCGCAGCACACTGAAGAAGAACCAGCGCGAAACGCAGCGCTGGATGCGCGTAGCCATAGAAGACTCGAGCGCGAGCGTGAGCGCCGCCCAGCCAAATTTCTTGGCCACGTAGTTCTTGTACGCCGCGCGGATCGCAGTTGCCTGCTGCGTCTGGAACGCGTACTCGGACGCCACGCGCCGCAGCTTGCGCTCGAGGAAGCGCCAGTATACACTCTGGATCTTGGTGGCCGCGACGTGCCGACGCTGGAACTCGCTCGTTGCGTGACGCCTGTGTGCGAATGCTGTACGTGCCTGCACTCCGCGCCAGCGCTTCTGGATCGTCACAGCAGCGCGAGTGCGTGTCGCCAACTCCTGCCGACGTATCACCGCGCATCTTGCTAGCCACCCACGCGCGACACGCTGGATTGCCACGCTCGCGCTGCTCTGCGCGCGAAGTCCCGCTCTCCTCGCTGCGATCTGCCGACCTCGATACCCGCGGTAGCAGCTTTGAATGCGGCGCGCCTGCAGCCACTTCTTCACCATTTGCCTCCGCCGCTCCTGCCTTCTGCGTGCCAGGAAGTTGCGAGCAGCTCGCTGGAGCACATTGGCGCACGAGGCCTCTAGTTTGGCGCGCTGCAAGCGGGCGCGAATACA
The DNA here is from genome assembly GCA_023334075.1 of Globisporangium nunn. Taxonomy (NCBI): domain Eukaryota; phylum Oomycota; class Peronosporomycetes; order Pythiales; family Pythiaceae; genus Globisporangium; species Globisporangium nunn. Next base: position 16,214 of record JAASFZ010000257.1, on the reverse strand, counting down.
CTTTGCCACGCAGATCCGTGCGAATTGCTGCAGTCGAGCGACAGCTCGTGCTTGGCGCAGTGCGAGTGAGCGCTTTTGTGCGATTCGGCCGCGATACACGCGTTGGAGATCCACTGCCGCTGCATGCCGTTCTTCCGCTTGCTGATCTGCTGAGAGCTGTGTCCAGCGTGGCCAGTAGTGCTGCAGGTACGGGAGCACCACGAGCCGCCGCACGAGCTGCAGTGTGCGCCGGCGAAGCCGCTTCTTCGTGTGGAACCGGAGTCGCCGCTGCAGCAGCTGCTCCATCTTCTTGACGTCGAAGCCGACGGTGTCGCTGTTGCCGGCGTACCGGCGCCGTCTGAATTGGGAAGTAGAAGTCGCCGTCGATGAGGTTGGCGCTGACGGTGCCGCCACTCGCTCGAGCACGCGGTACCGGATTCCGCTCGCGTCGGCGCCATAGAGTTGGAAGCACGTTGAGAGCGCTCGGTGAGGGTGGACGCCACTCTCGAGGTCCAGGAAACTTTGCGCTGCCGCGTTCTTGAGATCCCACGTCGTACCGAAGTAGCAGTGCCCAGTCTTGGTGTTCTCAAGCAAGTACACGCCCGCATTGATTTGTCGTTCGTCATCGCCGTCGTCGGAAGTCGCTGCGTCGCTCGAGTCGTCGTCACCCCACGCGCTCGAAGACACGACACTCGTCCACTGGTTCGAGTTCTTCGCCAGCAGTTTGCGTTTCTTTCGCTTGAGCCGCTGGGGACTCTGGGAGCTACCAGCGACAGACAGCTTCGGGACGGCGAAGACGCGCTTCGGTGTGGCTGGCGGGGTTCGGCATGGGCTTCGAGCGTTGGTGAGCGTGGCTACGGACGACCCGTTCTGTCCTGCAACTTCCTCGCGCAGCACAAGCACGTGCGTCTCCTTCCGGATCACCTCCTTCATTCTGGCGGCAGTGTTCGCAGCGAACGCTTGCTGCTGCTGCTGCTGAGCTTTGGAGAGCGACGAAGCTTTCGCCTTGGCCGCCGGCCACACATGCTTGGGCAGTCGGGAGCCAGCCGACGAGTTCCTCCGCTTCGCCTCGTCGTCGCTGAGCGCCTCGCTCTCTTCTGCGACTCTCTGTCGCTGTCGCTGCCGCTGCTGCTGCATGGTGTTTCAAGATGGGCAACACGGTGTGCACGTCTCCTGCTGCTACAGCTGGTGGTGATGCCACGCTCAGCTCGAGCCATCTCCCAGTCAGTTGGCCGCCACTACTCGCGACTCGTCGTCTCGGGCTCTGAGAACTTCCCAGGGCAGGACAGGTCAGGACAGCAGCAACAACAGCAACGGAGAGGTCGGCGGCAAGTGCCAGGGCGTCTAAGATTGCTTACTGAGAAGCTGTGGCGGCTGCATAGACAGCCCATGCTCCAAAACACTTGCCTACTGCTCAGCAGCGTCGTCGGCGGCGGGCGGGTCGTTTAGCACGCTGTAGTACTCGGGGTTGGCGTCGACACAGTCGCGCAGCGCGAGCGTCGGCGCGCCGCACTTCTCAATGAAGTCCGTCCCTTCCTTCTTGGAGCGGTCAAGACACGCCTCCCACGCCGAGAACTCCTTGCCGCACGGCCCGGCCTTCATGAACTTGCAGAAGCCGCACTCGGGCTTCTGGCCGCCGGCCACGCACGCGCCGGTCTCCTCGTCGTACGACGACGAGATGCACACAGTGCCCTTGAGCTCCAGCGGCGCGGCGGCGTTCTCAACCGCCCGCGCGATCTTCGCTTCCGTCGCTGGGAACGGGCTGTAGAGAGGGAAGTACTTGGATTCGAACGCCGGCAGCTCGCCCGCCCACTCGACCTCGCTCTTGGTGTCGCCAGCCGGGTCGTCAAGCAAGAAGCGGAGCTTGTCGCTCGCGCGCAGCCGCTCGAGCAGCACGTTCGAGTAGCCGGCGTTGAGGCCACCGGCGCCCTCCGCCGCAGACAGCGTGATGTGCGCGTGCTCCGCGCCGCCGTCGTACTCGATCGGCTCGCCATCAGCGGTGGTCACCGCCACGAGCACCTGTACAGCCGTCCAAGACGTTAGTTAGTAGAGCAGCTCAAAGCTCCTCCAGAAGATGCTGGCGTCGCCGTTGCTACTGTACGAGGCACCACGCACCGCCTGTGTGGTTTGGTCCTCCGCGTACCCCTTGACGCGGATCTGCGCGTCGGCACCGAGGATCGGCGCGAACGCCTCCTTCTCCTGCTCGCTCGGGTTAAACTTGAGCACGAGGAAAAGCGTGCCGTCCGCCGCGGTCGTGAACTTGGCCGGGTAGCGCGCCTGCAGCTGCTGTGCGGACTCCTTCGCAAGGAACACGCCGACGAACTCCACGGGCGCAGTCGCCGTGGGTGTCGGCGACGCCTCGAGACGCGCCGGCGACGCGATAGCCGCGCCGGCGGCGGCGGCAGTGATAGGAGCGGCGCGCAGGAAGCGGCGCAGCGTGTGCTGGAACGCAGTCATGAGCAGCTTCTCCGGTGGTGGTGGTTCGTTCGCGAATGCTCGCTGAGCCGCCGCCGCCGAGCTCCGAGAAAGATCATACCTTGATTTTTGTCACTAGCCAATCTTTCTGCTGGGTTGTATGCGACGGCGTCTGAGACGATGCGGACTCAGACGACCAAACATTCTTCAGATCTGAGTGTACGTCTGCTGATTGCCTAATCGGGCCAGCATACAAAACACAAGTGTCGCTATTCAGGTCAAGGTTCGTAAACAAGCCTCGCAGAAGAGTGACATTGAGTGACGTACCCACCGAAGTTCTGTTCTTCAAAAAGAAGTTCTTCGGCTAGCGCACTTCCGACGACAATCTTGCGCTGCGAGAATGGGAGCGGAAAGCGACAGTCGGGCGCTGTCATTCTGCCACTTGCGCACCACGGCGCACCACCCAGCCAGCCACACCCACCACCTCGCAGCATGATGCACCCGGAGACCGTCGCGATCCTGCAGGAGCAGGAGCGCAGCTTCCCGCCCAAGTCACCGCCGCCATCGGACGACGACGCATCCACCACCGCAGACAAGCGCTCTTTCTCGCAGCGGCTCTGGCGCCTCGTGCGCGGCTCGCTGCTCGCGACGGCGCACCGCAAAGTGCGCTCGGCGTCGTACTGCCCGCCGAGCGCCGAGCGGCCGCGCAGCAGCAAGCGGCGCGCGCGGAGCTACGGCCACGCAGCAGACGGCCACGACCACCAGCACACCCAGCACGTCCACCACCACCACCGGGACGGCAGCGCCTGTGCGGCCACCGGCGCGGCGGACGCATGGCGCAAGAGTAGAATGCTGCAGGAGCTGGAGGCGTCGACTGCCGGCGGGTGCTCGGACACGATGCCGATCACCGCGGTGCTGCGACGATGCATCCAGACGAGCGAGCGCGACTCCCACGATGCGCTGCCTGGGCCACGGTCGACTGGCTGGAGCCGGCCAGCGGCGCAGCGGACGTGTCGCAACTGCGGCCAGCTCTTTTTCGCGCGGAACGTGGAGCCGCGCGTGGGCGCTGCGTTCTGCTCGCTCGACTGTAAAAGCTCGTTCGAGTATCTCCAGTGCATGCAGCATCTCGTGGACGAGCACATCGACGAGGAGGAAGCAGCAGAAGCAGAGGCGACCTTCACGGCGACGCGAGCTGCATGACCAGCGAGCACGTGAGGGTGACAAGACTAGTGTATTTATCGAGAGCAGGAGGAAAGCGAGTGAGGCAAAGAATGGAAGGAATGAGGACAGACAGCGAGCGCATAGGAGCTAAACAATCGCGATCGCGCTACTGCGTGGACTGGAAGTGGAGTTGGTCGTCCTGGAGACTCACAACCGTGGGCTTGTGCACGCGGAGCTCGCGGTGCCGGAGCGCGTCCAGCTCGTCGCACGTCGTGAAGTGGTGCGCGATCGAGATGAGCTCGGCGTCGAAACTCTGGCAGATGATGCGGGCCGACACGTTCCCGCCGATGCCTGCGAGCGCACGGCCCTTGAGCGCCCCCATAATGAACACGTCCTCGTCTGCGAGCACCTCGGCCCCCGAGCTCACGCTGCCCAGGACCACAAGCGACCTGTTCTGGGCGAAGATCTGCTGTCCCGAGCGAACTGATGTCGCCACGACCATCGGAGGGAGGCCCGACGCAGAAGCGAGTGCTCTTAGGCCGGTCTCAGCCGCGCTGGCAGTCGGAGTGGCGCCATCCGCCCCTGCTGTGGATGGCGACGAAGATGCCGCAGGTGAATCGCTTCGTGGCCGCTCCGCCTCTTGCTCGACCACCGCAGATCCGTCGGCCTCCGCGGGTGCCTGCACCTCCGACTGCGTCTGCGGCACCGCCTGCTGCCGAGTGCTGATGAAGTACGGCAGGTTCATTGTCGCGGCGACCTGCTTGACGTCCTCGCTGGCGTTCGTGACACCCACCGGGAGAAACCCAGCATTCTGTATACAGTCGACGCATTACCGTGAGATGTGTACTTCTGCTTAAGCAACTATTGATGCACTAGCTGTCGGCGCGCTTCATACCTGCAGGCGCTCGATCTCTGCGCGCAGCTCGTGCTTCTTGATGGGCTGCGCGTGCGGGGAGCCTGAGAGAATAACACGCGCGCGTAAGCGAGGCAGTCGTCGGGAGCGCCGCCTCCGACAACCGCATACCGTCGCTAGACACGAGCCGCAGGTCGAGCACGATCGGCGTGCGCCGCGCACCACGCGCCTGGAAGCTGCCGTTGACGCCGCCACCGCCGCGCGGGAGCGTGAGCGTCGGCAGCAGGTACGAGCGGCCGTCGAGCTCCAGCGGCTGCTTCTTGGCGGCGGCGGAGGACGCGCCGCGGCCGCTCGCGGGCGGCTCCTCGCGCCGGCGCAGCGCCTGCTGCGAGAACGCGCGCGAGCGCTGGAGGGCGCGCTTCATGGCGGGCGAGCGCGTGAGTGTGCGCCGAGCAGCTGCTGCGAGCGCGTGGTGGCGACTCCCATTTGAGTGCGATTCGCTCCGCTCAAGTGCGAGTCCGCTTAAGTGCGGATCAGGAAAGCCCAGCGAGCGCCACGTCGCGCTCCTCCAGATCTCAAGCCGCCAGTCGCCCGCCTGGAAGCGAGAGGAGCAGCACCCAGCGCGTCAGTCGGTCGGTCGGTCAAGCCTCCGGAGGCCTCGGCACCACCGAAGCAACAGCAGCAGCAGCCATGGGTGCCATGGACGTGCTCAAGAAGTGGGACTTCTACAAGAAGATCCCGGAGGTGCGTCGAGCCTTCCGATCCGCGCAAGCGAGCAGGGGAGGGAGCCATGCGACTAACTGACTGACTGGCGCAGGACCTGACGGTGAGCACGCTCCCGGGCGTGAGCCTCTCGATCGCCGGCTGCTTCATCATGTTCATCCTCTTCATCCTCGAGTTCAACAGCTACCTCACGGTGGACTACAAGTACGACATCGTCATGGACGAGGGGCTCGACCAGACCATGCGCATCAATTTCAACATCACGGTGCCCGACCTCCCGTGCGAGTTCGCGAGCGTCGACGTCTCCGACATGACGGGCACGCGCAAGCACAACATGACGTCCAACATCTACAAGATCCGCATCGACCACAAGGGCCGCCATGTCGGGCTCGCGAGTGAGCAGCAGCTGCAGCCTGCATACGCGAACGACGCCGACTACGGCGACCTGCCCGAGTCGGACGCGGTCGTTACGATGCTTGACGAGAAGACGTTTGAGCCGTTCCTGCGCGAGCACCACTACGTTGCCGTGGACTTTTACGCGCCCTGGTGCATCTGGTGCCAGCGGCTCGAGCCGGTCTGGACGCGCGTGGCAAAGACGCTGCCGTCGCTGCACTACGGCCAGCGGATGCGCGTGGCGTCGGTCAACTGCCAGGATCACCCGACGCTCTGCATGAAGCAGTTCATCCGCGCGTACCCGACGATCCTCTTCTACAAGGACGGCGACGTGAGCCCTGTGGAGATGTACTTCGGCGACCGCACGGTCGAGGCGTTCGTGGACAAGTTCCGACAGCTCTTTTCGGGCGAGACAGATGCGGTTGAGGAGCGCAAGAAGAAGCTGCACGAGCAGGACAAGCTCGAGGCGCAGGCCAAGGGCGTGGCGATCGCACGCGCCACAGGACCCGAGGGCTGCCGCCTCTACGGTCACCTCTACGTGAAGCGCGTGCCGGGCAACTTCCATGTGCACTTGGCGAACCCGGCGTACTCGATGGACCACTCGCTCGTGAACGCGTCGCATACGGTGAACGAGCTCTGGTTTGGTGAGTACCTGGCAGCGGGCGACGTGGCTGCGATTCCGCAGAGTGCGCAGCTGCAGTTGTACACGCACCGCCTGAACGGTGAGGAGTTCACGGCGTTCAACAAGAACCACACGTACGTGCACTACATCAAGGTCGTGACGAACACGTACGTGCCCAGCCATGGCAAGGAGGTGAACGTGTACAAGTACACGGCGCACAGCAACGAGTACCTCGAGACGGACGACCTGCCGTCCATCATGTTTCGCTACGACCTGTCGCCCATGTCGGTGCGCATCACCGAGGCCTCCGTGCCGTTCTACCACTTCATCACGTCGGCGTGCGCTATCATCGGTGGCGTCTTCACGGTCATCGGGATCATCGACCAGCTGATCCACCAGACGGCGCGCGCGATGAACAAGAAGGTGCTGTAAAGCGTGCGTGTGTGCGTGTGTGCGGGGAGGAAACCCGAGGCGCGTTAGACAGACGAGGAGAGAGCGTGGCGCCAGCAGCGTGGGTCACCTGAGTGGCAGGACGACGGACCCGCTGTCTTTGTGTGGAGGAAGAAGCGCAGTAGAGGTACCGGAGGGCGTTCGAGTCGTCGGTCATTCGGTTGGAGCGGAGGTTGGTCGCCTGTCGGCGGTGATGCTACAATGCAGCTGTGCTTTCGCTTGAGGACTGAAGTGCGTTTCACCAGTCGTTCCTACATGTCATGGTGCTTGTATTGTGGTGCGAGCAAGAATCAAGACACCAGCCTTTGTACTCTGCGAGGATGCGATGCAGCAAGCATCGTCGCCACCTTGGCATCGAGACATGGATCAAGTGGCGATCTTCGCGGAGTGTATCAGGTGGACAGCCCCATACACAGTTTCTATTGTCGTTTCTACAAGTCCTAAATCCTGCCATAATCGATTGGCTGTGAAACCTGTGTCTGTCTTCGCGTGGTCGCCTTTCGCTGGTACACAAAACACGTGATGCGAGTCATTTTCCATTTGCTGACCTGCCGCTCAAGCCTAAGCCCAAGCCCAAGCCCGCGAGGCGAGGGAGAGAAGCCGCGAAGTCTCTTAAGAGACCGAGAGAAAGCAGCATGGACGACGCCCTCGCGCCGTCCCCCGTGACCCACAAGCCTGTGAGCATCTGGAGCGTGGACTACAACGCCACGGCCGCCAAGGAAGCCGCCATGGGCTGGCAGGGCCTCGGCTACGTGCTCGGACTCAACGCTGCCATGTTCCTCGTGGCGTTCGCCATCTTCCAGCTCTACGCGCGTAGCTCGCGCTTCAGCCTCTTCCGCTTCCACACGACGGCGGCGCTGCCCTCGGTCGTGCACCGCGACACTTTCACGCTCCGCAAGTGGGTCGACCTGCTCTGGCGCACGCCCATCCGCGACACGGATGTCGAACGCCAGCTCGGGCCCGAGGGTACCTTCTACCTGCTCTACGAGCTCTACATCTGCAAGCTGCTTGCGGTGCTCAGCATCTACGCGTTTGTCGTACTGCTGCCGCTCTACCTGAGCATCGGCGCCAACAACGCGAGCAGCCCCATCGACCCCACGCTACTACCGGCACCGCGACCGTCATCCGGAGAGTTTCTGCGCGCTGCCGCCGTGACGCTTGAGGCCACGCAGCTGCCTGTAGGCAACGCGTCCTCGTCAGCTGTGCCGTCAGTGGTGCCGGTGGTTCCCGGAGACGAAGAGAAGTGGTGGTCGTTCACACGCGCGACGATCCGCTCGCTTCCGAACCAGTCGCCGTACCTTTGGATCCCCGTGGCCACGTGCTACCTCTTCACGATCGCGTTCATGGTGCTCTTTCGCAAGCTGAGCCAGCTGTCAAGCATTCCGAGCGGATCGACGCGTCCTGCCCCCGCGTCCACGGAGCCATGCGAGAGCGACGAGCTCCTCCTGCAGGACCAGTCGACGAAGAAGAGCAAGGCGGAGCGAACGCACCTTATCGGTATGCAGCCGTCAGAGCTGAGTCTGCGCTCGCTGTTTATCAACCGCGGGCTGCCCAAGACGCTGCGCGAGGAGCGCTTCCTCTACCTCATGCAGGAGGTGTTCCCCGGATATGTCGAGGACGTGTCGGTCGTGCTCAACATGGCCGAGTTCCACAAATTCCAGCGCGCGCGGAGCGGACAGGAGGATAAGCTGCAGCGCGCACGGATCCTGCACGAGATGAAGGAGCGCAAGGAGCCGATCTCGTGGTCGCTATGGCTGTTCCCAGGTAGTATGAAGTTCCCGTACGTGCACCGGATCTTCCAGTGCAAGCCCAAACCGTTCGAGCAGGAGGAGCGTGAAATCGAGACGCGAATCGCGACGCTGCGGGCGGCGGAGGAAGAGTGTCTCGAGCGCCTGCTGCGCCAGAACAACGGCGCCGGTCGCGCGTTCATCATCTTCAAGAACCCGCGGCTGCGCGCGCGCTTTGTGCGCCGCGTGCGCAACCAGTCCATCATGTCGATTCTCGCACGCTTCCCGGAGGACGCTCTGCCGCGCATGGTGCGGTACGTGCGCGAGCTCGGGATCACGCGCTGGCACATGTCGACGGCACCCGAGCCGGACGACCTGGACTGGAACAGTGTGTCGTTTCCGTTCGTCAAGCGCACGGTCGTCGTGCTGCTCGTGAACCTCGCGATCCTGGCCATGCTCTTCGTGTTCACGTCGCCGATCGCAGTCACGTCGGCGATCTCGAACACGCAGTCGTACACGAACGCGGCGAGCTCCATGTCGGAGTTCGTCGCAAGCGTGAGCGAGCTGGTGGAGAAGTACTCACCGCAGATGGCCAAGATGATGGTTTCGTACATCCCGACGCTCATCCTCGTGATCATCAACGCGGTGCTCATCAATGTACTGCAGAGCGCCGGGCGCATCCAGCCGATTGCCACAGACTCGGCCAAGGAGCGCATGATCCTGCGCACGGCGTCCGTATACCTGATCTTCAACACGATCTTCGTGCCGAGCCTCGCGTTCGTGTCGATCGACGCCCTGCTGCTCTACCTCAACCGCGACGGCGAGGTGCTCGACATCCTCGGCACGCTCTTCCTGCACAACTCGGGCATCTTCTATGTCTACTATGTACTCCAGCGGTGCTTTCTCGGGACCGCCGTGAACCTGCTCCGCGTGAGCGAGTACGTCAAGTTCAGCTGGGAGAAGCCCCGCGCTGTGACGCCGCAGGAGCACGTGGAGTCGGTCGAGGCATGGCCGTTCTTCACGGGCACGCAGATGGCGATCCAGATCAGCATGATCACAATTGTGCTGACGTTTAGCACAGTTGTGCCGCTCATCCTTCCGATCGGCATGCTTTACTTCGGGATGCAGCACGCAATCGATAAGTACTCGTTGCTGCACGTGCGGCCGCGCATCAAGGGCCGCGGCAGCATCGCGCGCACTGCGACCCACGCGACGATCTTCAGTCTGTTGATCTACCAGGGCGCGATGAGCGGCTTCTTCATCGTCCGTGGCACCAAGGCCCAGAGCTCGAGCATTCTGGGACTGCTCATGATCACGTACATCCTCTGCCTCTGGTGGTACATCCGCGACAAGGAGCACGCGTTTGTGCAGACGAGCAAGGGACACTACCACCAGCTCGAGGACCGTCAGTGCAACCACCCGCACCACAAACACGCTTCCAAGCCCATCACGAACCTGGCCGATGCGGTGGCAGTGGTGATCGAGGCGGACTCGGTGAACACAGCGCCTGCTGAAAGCGGCTCGACCGGCGAACCGGAGCCCCAGCAGGAGCTGCCGACGCAGGGCGACGGCGAGCCGCCGGTGTCGCCGACATTCAGCCTGCGCCCGGCGAAGGCGTCGCTGCTGAACGAGACGAGCGCGCTGCTGATGCTGGCGGCCAAGCGCGAGGCGGCGACCGTGCACAGCCGCGAGGAGGAGAGCGACCTGTATCGCGAGCCGGCGCTGCGCAAGCGCAAGAAAACGCGCAACCTGCGCAGCATGGAGTCGCGCGACTGCGGTACGGGCTACGGCAGCATGTGGCGCCACGCGGCGTCGACCGCAGGAGCGCGGAGTGCGTCCCCTTCACAGCACCCGCCCGCGATCCCAGAAGAGCAGTAGCGGCTGTCAGTGTGTGTTTGGGTGTGTGTTTCGTCTAGGCCGCCTGCTGCTCTGCGGCGTGTAGATGCTGCTGTAGATCTCGACATGACTTGGCTCAAATGGAGCTGCAGATCAGCGCGCATGGCAACAATGTGAGACGCCGGTGCGCACATGGAGATGGAGGAAATGATGGCATCTCGCTATTCACACGGAGAGGGTCCAAGCGCCGACTCAGAGGCCATGGTACTCGCTCGAGATCAGCGAGAAAGCGATGGCGGTCATGTGTTTCGCCAGTCGTAGACTACGTGCGTGTTGAACCCCAGGAATAGATGTGCATAGCGCGCCACCTCAAACTCGGGTGGCAGAGTACAACAGGCCGAGTCTTCTCTTCTCCTACAGCTCGCTCGCTCACATTCGCCTGCCAAGACAGCCTGCGATGTCCACCAGAGGCGATGCCTCGGTCTCGTCGTTCACGGCCGCGCGGAACTGGAGCCGCACAATGTCGAGCAGTCTGCCGATGCTGCCGCGGCTCCGGCGCGCCAAGCACATCCTGCCGCTCGCGATGGACTTGGTGCTCGTCTTCTTCCTCTTCGCGCTCGACCTGCGCGACATCTACTACAAGCTCGCGTGGATCGGTCCGTTCGACACCTTTTCCTTCTACGCCATCTCCTCCCGTGGCTTCGACTCCAAGCTGCTCACGCCCGCACCGGCGTTCTCGTACCCCAAGAACGCAAGTGTCTGGCCCAACATGAGCGACCCAGCGCAGCGCGAATACGTGAGCGTCGGGGCAACTCCGCGCGAGTCCGGGTGGCTGCCGATGGTCTCCACGTGCGAGAAAGCGCGCACGGCAAGCGCCTCTCTGTTCTTTGTTGGTGTCATGGGCGAGAACTGTACGATCGGACCGCCCGGCCACACCGCCACACTCCCGCAGTTTTACATGAGCGGCAGCGCGCGGCCGGACTCAATGGCGTGGGCTGCATGCAAGCTGCTGTACTTGCACCGGAGACCGCCGATCTGTTCTTCGAACGTCGTCACGGCGTTCTTAGATCGATACGGATTCGAAGACCGCGTAGTCACGCGGGAGATGCTTGCTCGACCAGAGACCCCGGCTGAGCAGGAGCTCTTGGCGCTCCTGCTCGTGATCAGTAAAAGCCACCCGCTCTACCAGATGACGTGTATCGAGGGCTACGCCTACGATCGCGGTCCTGGTGTGTATCGCACGACGCTCTTTGGTTGCGGTAGCCCCAACGTGCTCGAGAGCGCGTTTGTCGGGATGCACGCCACATACTTCGCACACCTGCATCAAGACATGGCATGGCTCACGGCTGACACGGTCAAGCTCATGGGACTCAAGTACACGATGCGACAAAATTGTATCAGCGAGTTCACCATGTCCGTGGACGAGACCACCGGCGCCGTGCTGCAGTCCCCGAACTCGATCACCAACTTCTCATCATCTGGAGTTCTGTACCTTACTGTCGTTGCTGTGGATGTGATCCTGATGCTCGTACATCTTTGGAGTGCGATGGAGATCGCACGTCTGGTACTCATCCCGCTCATGGTGACCCACATCCACGCCAAGAAGGGTGACAACTGCGAAGCGCTTGCGCAAGACTACCGGACTGTGTTTACGTGCTCACTGTATCGCAGTCGACCGATCGTAGTCATGACGATCATAACACAGACCTTGTCATGGATCATCATCCTGCCGAACTCAATCATCTGGACGTGGAGTACGAGCTCCAAGATGGCCAAGGTGCAAGCATACCTTTCGAGTCTGCGGCTCTGGGTGCTCATCCTCGTGGTGGTAAATGAGGTCTGGGACGTCGTCGTCATGCTCCACGAGCCCCTTGCGTACGCTGTGACCAAGCGGACGTACATCAGCAGCCTTGAGATTATCACGATAGGAGCGGTTGTATCGTACACGAAGCGAAAGGTTCTCTTCGCCGTCACAGACGCAAAGTACAGCCTGGAAAGGCAGCGCAACAAGGATTGGACGTCCTACAGCAAGAAGGTCGCGTTCACGAACGCTTTCAACGAAGAGATCGACAACTACCTCACCACGCCACTGGACGTACTCGCGATTATCTACAACCCGCTCTTCACAATCATCGGATGGAGCCTTGTGTGCGTTGTGGGGGTTCTGGTGATGCGCTTCGTCGCCCATGAACTCTACGCGATAGCCCAGAGCTGGTGGAAGCGGAGGCGGCAATCCCGGATCTTCGTAGCCACAAAAGGAAATGTTGCGGCATCGATTCGGCATGTGGGAGGTAAACACTCTCTCATCCCGACGACGGAGCTGCTCGACGTTCCAAGCACACTTGATCTCGATCGCGCCCGCACTTCCGAGCCATACAAGCGCCTGCCTCTCGAAGAGCTTCTGAACGTCCCCATTCGCGCGCGCTGTCTTGTGCGCGGCGGGATGGAGATCGAGTCCGTGACGTTCGATGCGAGCACTAACAAACGCGAAACGTTCATCCGACCACCGTATTTCCTCGAGCACGGGATCGTGATCGACAAGGGCACAATGCGCTCGCGTCGAGGCTTCTTCCGCTTCCTGCAGCCCAAAGTGGACTTCAAGCAGCACGTGATCCCGGCGCAGACGAACGCCTTCCAGATCATGCAGATGCGGCAGCAGCTCAAGAAGCATAAGCAACAGGACAAGCCGCTGTTCACGCCTGTCGGCATCTCCCCTGCAGTGCTCGCATCCGGTAAACGCAAGGGCAAGTAGGGAGCAAGCATCTTCAACAACGCACGATACATTCCAGCGCCTTCCACCCAAACACTTGCCAATGTGTGTGTGTGTTCCAAGTCGTCTACGAGACGAAGCCCAGGTCCATCGCCGCCTTGTCCGCCTGGTTGCAAATGTCTGGGTCGCCGCACAGGTTTCGCACACTCGTGAGCTTCTCCGGATCCTTGAGCTTGATCGCCAGCAGCAGCGCGTCCTGGTACATCTCAAGGTGAATGAGCGTCTCGAACTTCTCGTCCACCGCCGTAATGCGCGCCGTGTAAGCCTCCGCCTGCTGCTTCTCGCCCTCGGCGAGGCACGCGACCGCGAAGGCTTTGAAGCCGCACGGCGGGTTCTTCTTCTCCATCGAGAACTTCTGCAGCGCGTCCCACTGCTGTGTCTCGGCGAGCGCCTTGATCTTCACGCGGTAGAAGCGCTTCTCCGGCACCTTGAACTTCTTCGAGAACGCAGCCGCAAGGCTCAGCAGTTTCGGCTCGTACTTGCTATCGCGGATCAGAAGCTTCATCGTGTCCGAAATCGAGAGACCGACGAACTGGCGCTTGCGGATGTTCTCGGACTTCTCCTCGAGCTTCCGCTGCTCCTGCAGCAGGTCCGCCTGCTCCTCCGCGAGCTTGGCGGTGATCGGCATCTTGGCGTTCGTGAGCTTCGCTGTCGCTTCCTTGAGCACATTTAGCTTCTCGTCCAGATCAGCCGTCTTGAGCGACAGTAGCATGTCGTTCTCCGCGCTCTGCGTGTCACTCCAGAGCACTGACAGGCGCGAGCTCTTGCTCGCCTTGTAGTACAGCAGCATCAGGTTGCTCGCCTCGGCGTACATCGGCTCGCGATTGAGCACGTAGCGGAACTCGTCCATCGATGGTAGCGTGCGCTCGAGGTGGAAGAGCGTCATGTACACTAGATCGGTGTTGTTCGACTCGAGCGCCTTGCGCAGCGCGAGCTCGAACTCGCCCATTGACAGCAGCAGCGGTACCTGGTCCGTCGCGTTCTCCTCCAGGTCCAAGAACATGGTCGCGAGGCGACGACGGTTCGCGCGCTCGGCGCAGCTCGCGATGTCCGCGTACGACACGAGGGTCGCGTTCTTCAGCTTCTTGCGGATGAGCGCCACAAGCTCCTCGTCCGAGACGTTCGACGACGTTGCGGCCTTCACCTTCTCGCACGCCCAGTGCACGAGCACGCGGTCCGTCGTGATCTTCAAGTACTCGCAGATCTTGAGCGCGAGGAAATGGTGACGCATCGCCACGAGGCGGCTGACCACGACCTCGGGGCTCAGGCGGTCGAACTGCCCAACTGTTAGTGGGAACCCGACGCTCTGCTCGCGCAGAGCGTTCAACACGCGGATCTTGCGGCACATGTCAACGAAGAGCTCCGCATCCAGCGGACTCGCGGCCTCGAGCGCGCCGGCAGCGGACGCATCCATACCCGAGTCCACGAATACTTTGCCGTATGCCGCTGCGCGCAGCAGCGTGGTCTGCGACGCGTAGTCGAACTCGCTCCCCGCGGCCTCGACGCAGTCCTTGATCGCCTCCTCGAGCGCGTTCTGGCTCTGGATGAACCGGATGTGCTCGTCCGCCTTGGCGTCGCCCGCGTCGTAGGCGTCGAGTGCTTGGAAGAGCATCGCGGCGGGCGCCGTCGAGCCCACCCCCTTGATGTTCTCCACACACGTCGGCACGCGGATGACGATGTCGTGCGACGACGCGCTGTACACGCGACAGCAGTCGATCTCCTGCGCGAGCACGATGTGCTCGTGGTACGGGAAGCGAAGCCATGAGCCGTAGGGCCCGACCATGATGAGCCCGCCGTTGGGCCAGTAGAGTAGGACCGAGTCCTCGCCGCACCAGCACATGGCTTGCGGGCTCGCCTTGCTCTGCGTGTCGAACGACAGGATCTTCTTGTCAAGCATCGTATTCATGACGGTGAGGATACCGTCCTGCGAGAAGACTGCCATGAACATGCCGTTCGGCGCGACCGCGAGCGCCGAGATCGGCGCCTTGATGGACTCCTGCAGCTTCATGTCCACAACACCGCTCTCCTTGCTCACGACCACGAGCGATTTGTCAGTCGTGCCGAGGAAGACCTCCGGATAGATCGACTTGAGGAAGCGCGGCTCCAGCACGCCCATGCACGTCGGCGGGTTGGCCTCCGAGAGCCCGCAGTCCGGCAGCAGCGACACTTTCGGGCGCAACGAGTCGACCTCGAGCACCTGGATGAGCGCCATTTTCTCCGTGAGCGCGACGAAGCCGCCACCCCAGGCCTCGAAGGTCACGATCTTGTCCTTGGAGGCGGGCGGGAGGATTGTGAAGCGCGTCTCGACCTCGCCCATGAGGCTGAACGTCACGCACGCGCCGTTCTCGAACACGCAGAGTAGACGCAGCTCGTCCGTCCAGCTCATGCCGAGCAGCGCGTTGGTGCGGCCCGCTGCGTCCTTCTCGTCGTACTTGGCCCACGGCACCTCGCAGAGCTTGCGCCCGCACGCGTTGAAGATGAGCAGCGAGCGCGCGAGCGTGCGGCCGGCGTCCACCTTGACGAGCTTCTTGGGGTCGCGCAGCAGCGCCACGGGGCCGCCGAACGGCGCGGCGCTCGCCACGTAGTCGCGCAGGTCGCCCACCTCGTCCTTCCACTCCATCTCGTAGGCCGACCACTTCTGGTACTGCACCTTGCCGAGCGTGTGCCACTCGCTCTCCATGGCGCCGGGTTCTCTTGCTCGCCTCTTTGCTGTGAAGCGATTGATACGGGGGGAGGACGATTTACACCAACTAGCCCCAGCGGCGCGGGATTGACCACGACTAGCCTAACAAACAGTCCGACAGAACGCGCACGGAGTCGTACTTAACACGGGTTTCTCTCGGTTTGGGTTTACCAGAAGATACGCTCGGAAATCAATCCAACACTCGACACCTTAGGATGCATCGACTGGAGCGTGGTGCTCCGCGCGCGGCTCTTGCTACCAGTAGCCTGCAAGCACGCTAGCACTGACATTTAGTCTGCAATCTGTCACGTCGGCGTGCAGCCAACGGATCGAATGAAGAAATGTGGAATAGATCGAGAACAACGGAGAGAACGAGAGACCTCGACAAACACTTGCACGGCCCTCTCTAACACCGTAGTAAATCGCTGATGAGATGCTTATCAATGATCCCAGCGACCTCATGCCGCTACTCCGGATCAATGACGACGACGAACACCTTTCCTGATGGCCTTCGAGGGACTCCTGCATATCTACACGCACACGGAAGACGGGTGTGCACCTGTCGGAAGTCCCGCACGCAGGAGCCTGTGATGGCGCGCAGT